>JZKD02S1829732.1:17256-37690 GCA_000966675.3 Picea glauca
CATTGTACCCCTCTGAGTTCAACCTTGATTCTTTCATACATCTCTTCTTTCTTGGCTTTATGTTTCTGCAAGAAATCCTGTAAGGCATCTGCTACAACTGTGATGATGAATTCAAAGTCATCGACCATGAGCATGGTTCTCATCATGGTTTTTATTGCTCTTGAATTCTTTTGTGAGGTGGGTTTCCTAGGGGAAACCTTTGTTTTCTTCGAAGGATCAACCTCATCAATAGGATCCCTAGGCAGTGTTACTTCACCTTGATTCTACTGATCTTATTTACCATTGGTCTCTTCTCTATATACTTCATCATCACCTCCTCGTCCAGGTGATACTGAAGTAGTTCATCTGATGCACTACTCAAGTTTTGTACTTCTTCGGTCTTCTTCCTTTTACTAGTTCCAAGTGTGTCATATTCTTTGTGAGTGGCCCTCGAGATGCCAATCAGTTTGGGATCAAACATTTATGTAGGATCAATAGGGATAAGGAGTCTTGCTGACTAGTCCTTGGTTATATCCTCAATGTCCTCCCTTGTGAGCTTATAGTATGACTAAAGCTCTTCTTTATGCTCATATATACGTGCAGTGATATAAATGAAGTGTTGATCTACGCGGAACTTCATGAGAGGTATGAACCGATACAGGGTGTTTGGTGTCATGAAAGGACAACTTTGATGGCCCTCTTCAATTACACATAGTATGTATGGAATACTGCGTTCGATTTCCACTATTTTTCCATATCACTCGAGTACCAGAGCGTGGTGAACTTTGCAATGAGTGGTTCGAACACCTCAATGTCTAGGAAGGTCGCGCCTTTGGGAATCTCCCAAGTATAAAATTCTATGAGGATCAAAATCCAACTAAAGTGGAACTCATAGCCCTGATCCTAAGCTTTGCAGTGATCCAATTCCATCTAGTTGACTAGGTACTTTGCCCAGTTCATCTGGAGTCCTTCTACACATTTCTTGGTGAGGTCAACAACAAATCCTATGACTTGTGTAGGTATGTTATTTCTCACGAGCTTTCTTATGATCAGCTGGAAGGCTAGGTGCATTGCGCCATTCTGGATGGAAGCTACCTTGTAGCCTCACGTCCCCTTTTCTACATCACCATATGTGTCTTTTATCCTCTGTGCTAGTGCATGATCTATATCCTTCCCTGGGTAGAAGTTTTGTGGGTCGGGTCCTTGTATGCTCAATCCGGTGATCCTATGGATCAACGTCAAATCGACCGTGATGCATCTATCTAGCCATAGATATCCTCCATGGTAACATGATAGCAGGAGATTAACACATGATTTAACCTCCTGGTGCCTTCCAAACTGTGGAATCTTCATCACATTCAAGAGGGTGGACTGCGTGAGGTTCATAGTCCACGGTTGGGGGATTATTTTCAAGTTCTTCCCCTTCATCCTAGTCAAATAATTGTAAGGAGTGAGCATACTGTATTTCTTACAGTCCCCTAGGTTGAAGTCATTGAACTTCAATGTGATGATCTTATCATGTTCTGTTCTAACTGCACGTATCCCCTTCAGGAGGTATGCAGTAACCATGGTGTAATCAAAGTCTCTTGGGACACTGTCATGACTCACCGCGCTAGCCAAAGGTGGGATGTAGTCGGGTAGGATAGTTGGGATTAACTTCGCATTTTCCAAGTCATCTCGATGCTTGGTTCTTTTCTTTGTTGTAGTTCGGGATGGTCCATATCTGCGAGCAATCGATGGGGAGGCTTGCGCTCCTCTCATCGATGAAGCTTGAATTATGACGAACATCACCTTCTGAGTCATAAGGCTGATTAGAACTTCTTCGACGAATTTCTCTGTGGCACTGAGCTAGTCTGACATGCACTCTTAGATCAGATAAATCAGGTGGATGAATGAGTGCTCAAAGCAATAGAATAGGTGTCGATCTCAATAAACACAGTGCGGTAGTAATGGGTTGGCTTGGATACAATTCTAAAAAGTGTTCTCGGTGCAACAGTCAATAGCATAAGTATACACGATGTAATAGATCTCTCCAATGGATGAGAGGACTTCATCAATGCGGTTATGTCCATTGTGGCGCAGTCCCAACAGTCTGATGGCGAGAGTTCAGGCCATAACTATTTTTCTAACCGTTCGGAGCGTTAGGCTAATGATTACAATTCTTTCAACGGCTATATTGTTTTTCCATGGGGAAGTGCCATGTTGCATTGTTCTGATATCCCGACGAAGTTCTAGTTTTGCAAACCTTCCTTTTGTGAAGTCCCTTCAAGAACCTTCTGCAACTTTTCTATATTTTCTCTCTTCTTACTGAGATTTCTAGCCTTCTTCCATGTGATCTTTATCTCAATATTCCTCTTTCCATTATGATTATTATCTCCTTTTAGCATATTAACTTCGCGTTTTTTTTTTTTTTTGTACGGTTCAAGGCCAATATTTCTTCTTTGTCTGGGGTAGGTGCTCTACTCTTCGATGGGCCTTCTTGTGTTATTTCCACTTCAACATCCAAGTCCCTAGTTCTGAACAACTTTGATCTGTTCTCTTATTCTTCAATCAAGTGTGCTATCCTTCTAGTCATGAAATCTTTTAATTCTTTCTTCTTCTATTTTAAGACTTCCTCTTCTTTTCTTCTGGCCTAATTGTTCTCAATCCAATTTTTTCCTAGTAATATAACAAATGGGGCATTGTTCTCAATAAATTTAACAACCTTAAAATCTTATTCCATGAGCATTCATAGATATATGGGTGAGTCTTCCACATAGGGTTATCAACTTTCCTCTAAATAATCATATTCCTCCATTGAAGTAATCATAGCAGGCTTTCCTAAAATTTCCCAAGTCCTTTCTATCATGATATTCACCTGTGTTTCTTCATCTAGAACACATTCAATGTTGAAGTATCCTATTCTTACTTCTATGTACTTTTTTTCTTTGAAGATCTTCGATAAGTTGATATTTATGTGATAATTTAGGGTTTGTTTCATTTGTAGAAATACATTCTTTGATTCTTTTTGGGGTTCTTCCATGGTATTAGTTTCTTGATCTTCCTCAGGGTTATCTTGTCTCATATTCATCTTTTCAACCTTAGCAATCATTCTAGGGAAATCCAAAACTTCATGATCCATAGCTTGACAACAAAGACAACTAGGTCTTTTACCAGGGCATTCCTTAACAATATGTCTCGATCTTCTGCAATTATAACAAAGGGTTAATCTTCTTTTTCTTTGAAATGATCCCTAGCCTTTCTTGTACTGCGCACTAGGATCATAGTAGCTAACCTGCAAAAAAATATTTATAGGGTCCTACATCCATTTGTTAGTCCAAATATTCTTTTTATGCATAGGAATAACATATCTCTCATTATTTCTATCAGATCTACTCATATCAAACCTTATTTCATCTAGTTGTGCCCTATTTTTCAAGATAGGACAAAAATTATCAAACATACCTAGATCCATACTTTTGAAACAAAAATTTCCCACTTAGCTTACCTTTTCAATCAAAAATTTTCATTGTTCTTACCTTTATCAAAGCACAAAGCTTCAAGATCTTACCTCTTTTCTTCAGATCTGACTTGTCTTCTTAGCACAAAGCTTTACAAGTCAAGTACAATACTATGCACGAGGGAAACAAATCTACACATAGATCTTTCTTTTCTTCAGTACCCAACAATCACAGTTCTAGTCCCAACAACAGAACCATTTGTTGGCACATGGGTAGACCTAGGTTTCAATGCTTAAGAGCACACCAACAAAACCCTAACTACTGGTCCTTTCGGCAACACCTACGAAGAAGATGAAGTCTCACTCAAGGTAGAGGCAAGGGTGGTTGTAGGACTCAGATGTCTACAACCTTAGCTAGGATACCGATCTATGATTCAACACCTTTATAGAGAACTTAGCAGATATAGTTCATTAATATCCAGCCTTAGTTTACAATGCAGATAAACCCTAATAATAGAGAAACACGGTATTCACACAGATTCGATATATTCAAGAACTAAGCACATCAACATATATTAGATCTAGCATTCATTCACATTATTCATCACTAATATATCATATTATATTATTCTAATCATATATCAGTTGACTAAGCATTTAATCACATAAAAAAGAGAACAACCATAAACCACAAAGAAACCACAACATAGGATATACATGATTCACCCCCAGCCTGGGGCTACATCCACCAACTCTTCTTCTCTTATATTTCCTTTTTTCAATATTATACATGCACAGATCCATGAGATCTTACTCCACAAAGGACAAGAGATTTGTGCGCACTCCACTAGATCCTCCTTCCCTAAGTTACAACACAAATCCTTTCCACATTCTCTTACAATCACTTGCACTTAGCTCTGCAAGTCTCACACAGTATGTACGAAGTATCTACAATCCACACTTTCACTTAGCACTTATCACTTAGCAAGGTACCCAAAGACCTTCTCCCTACTTTACTTACCTCGCCTATACTTCTATTTATACATTACAAAAAGGTCCTAGACATGGGTAAAACCATGGGCCGACATTACCATACCCGTTACATAGCCCAAAACCCAAAAATCCCTAAAAAGGGGTCGAGATCCAGCGATCTCTGCTTCGACTTGCGATCTACCTTCGACAGCTTATGGAAGTCCAAAAATAGGTAAAACATGACCAAGGATCCTCAAAACTTGTTCAAGGGCCAACAATCTATATGATACAAGTCTCACTCTATCCAAAATTTCAAAGGGTCCACAATATGGAAGTGCTAACTTGGCACGGGCTCCCATTCTCAAGGAACATTTTCTGGGTCTAACTCAGAGATACACATAATCCCCTGCTTTGAAGTATCGAGGAGTCCTTTTTCTGTTGACATATATTTTTTATCTATCTTGAGTTGTTTTCATATTTTGTTTTATGTGAAAGACTTGTTGTTCCATTTCCTTTAGCATATTTGGCCTGCTTTTAATTCTGTCTACTGGGTTATTCTAATTGATTGGAATATTGCATTGTCTACCATAAAGGGCCTCAAAAGGGCTCATATTCAATGAATCTTGATAGCCATTTTTATAAGAAAACTCCACCAATGGTAGGTAGTATTCCCACTTCTTGGGATGATTTATTACATGCATACTTAACATGTCCTCTAACACTTGGTTTACCTTCTCTATCTACCCATAAATTTGAGGGTGATTTCCTTACACATGGCATGTGGTCTAAATATTTATTTCATGAAAATACTGGCAATATATATTTCCTTTCAAGTTGATTTGATGAGAATAAAGTGAGCAACCTTTCTCAGTTTGTCCACAACTACCACGACGACGTCATTCTGTTTGGTTGATTTTGGTAACCCTGTGATGAAATCCATGGAGATGATTTCCCATTTACATTATGGGATTGGTAGGTGCCGCAACAACTTTGTTGGATGTCAGTGATCTACCTTAACCTGTTGACATTCTAGACATTTAGCTAAGTAATTAGCTATGTCCTTTTTCAGTCTAGGCCAAAAAAATAATTTCTTATTGGTTGTAATCATTTTATGATAACCAAGATGACCAATATATGGTATTTTGTGTAGTTCATCCATTATGAACCTCTTCAAGTCGTCACAATTTGGAATATACAACCTACCTTTATAAGTTATAAGGCCATCATTCAACAATTGATAACCTTCATACTTCATCCTTATGGGCTCTTTCTCTAAGTATGATTTCACAGTCTTGAAAAATGAATATGTTTCTTGTGCACTTTCGACTCTCTCTCTAACATATGTTTCGTAAGTGCTTATAGTTTCCAAGTGAATCACGTTAATGCTTCTGCTAAGGGAATAAACCACCCTATTTTATTTTCCTTTGATATGTTTGATTTCAAAATCAAACTCACTAAGGAGAGCCATCCATCTAGCTTATCTAGCATTGATTTTGGTTGATCAAACAAAAATCTCAACCCACTATGATCTGTCATAAGCACAAATATTCTACCTAGGAGGTAATTCCTCCACATTTCTAATGCATGTACTATGGTAACCAATTCCAAATCGTGGGTCACATAATTGATTTCATGCTCATTCAATTTTCTTGATTCGTAGCAAATAACATGTCCTTCTTGCATATGGACTCTTTTGATCCCTTCCTTGTAGGAATATGTACACACAAGGAAGTCCTTATTTGGGTATTCAATATTCAACACAAGTGCATTATTTTGAAGGTATTTCAACTGTTGGAATCTATCTTCACATTCTGGTGTCCAAATGAATTTAACTCCCATTTTTCAAAGGGGGGTGATTGGGAAACCAATCTTGGAGAATCCCTTTATGAACCTTCTATAGTATCCTTCTAGGCCCATAAAGGATTCGATATCAGATACATCCTTTGGGGTAGGCCAATCCATAATGGATTTGATCTTGTTAGGATCAACAACTCTACTTTCTTCAAAAATAACATGGCCTAAGTAATGGATTTGTTTTTGGAAAAGTCAAACCTACTAAACTTAACATAGATATGATGTTCTCTTAGCACTTGAAGAACTAACTTGATATGTTGTTCATGTTCTTCCCTAATATTAGAATATATTAGGATATCATTAATGAAAATCAACACAAATCTATCTAGGAACTTATTGAGTACATTATTCATTAAGCACATAAAAGTGGTTGGTGCATTGGTAAGTACAAGTGGCACCACCAAAAATTCACAGTGCCCATACCTTGTCCCAAAGGTTGTTTTGTGGATGTATTCATCCTTAATTTGGACTTGATGGTATCCAAACCTCAAGTCAATCTTGGAGAAAATTTTAGGACCCCTTAACTGGTCAAACAAGTCATCAATCCTTGGCAAGGGATACTTATTCTTAATGGTCATCTTATTGAGTTGTCTATAGTCTATGTACAACTTGAGTGTGCCATCCTTGTTTTTCACAAACAAGGCTAATGATCCCCATGGAGACACACTAGGCCGAATGTATCCTTTGTCCAACATCTCCTTTAGTTGTATTTTGAGCTCAACTAGATCTGGTGTACTCATTCTATATGGTGGTCTAGACACTGGCACCACTCCTGGTACAAGTTCTATTAAAAAGTCAATATCTCTTCTTAGAGGTAGACCTGGTACCTCTTCTAGAAAAACATATTTATATTCTCTTAATGTGGTATGGTCCTATAGGCTTGGTTTATTGTCTTAAACAAAGTTCAACACTTGTATTACATACAAAGGCCATCATTTTCTGCAATACTTCTTCACTTGAAGGGCTGATATTTGTATCACTGAGACAAGATTTTGAATTCCTTGTAGGGATATTTTTCTCCCTTCTTCATCTTCACACTCCAAATTTTTATTGTAATAGTCCAACTTGGTTTTATGGGAAGCCAACTAGTCCATTCCAATCAACAAGTCATAGGATCCTAAAGGGAACATGATTAGGGTTGCTTGGGTGGGTAATCCATTCATATTGAATTGGCATGTTGGTATGACCTATGTTACCTTTATTTTGGTTCCAGTGGCTAGTTGTACCAACCATTATTTAACATGTTTTACTTGATACAATTTATATTTCTCAACAACTTAAGGGTCAGCATAACTCATATTAGAACTAGGGTCAATTAAAATGGAAACTAGATGGTTGGAAATCATACCTTCCATCTCCACCATTGAGGCTTGGTGGTTAGCTTGTCTATTATCCAAGGCTGCATAAATTTGTGGCATTATCCTAGCCACTTCATTGACTGTGGTATCCTCTTGGATGTTGTAGATCCTCCTATTATCATGTTTCCTATGTGGATAGTCCCTCAACAAATTTTCTTCTCCACAACCCCAAAATTTCAAGGGTTATCTCTTTGTGTTATCAGTCTTTCCTAGGGATTCTTCAAAGAGTTTATTACCACTCTGAGATGGGAAATTATGATTATATACACTTTTAGTAGGAAGGCTCATCTTAGAATTTTTCGAATGGTTCTTAAATATTGAGGTTTTAAAATCATTCTTCTTGAATCCCAAATTAATTTTATTCTTCTAATCCTCATGAGGTTATGTCTTATTCTTGAATTGCTCATAGAAATACCTTTCCTTTCGGATAGTATCTTCTAAAGTATTTGGCTCATCAAATTCAATTATGTCCCTAAAGGAATGAGACATTCCACTAATAAAGAATTTCATTTTTACCTTTTCATCCTTTATGTAGGGAACATACCTTATCAGCTCAAGAAATTTGTTGATATATTCATCTATTGTGAGTTGCCTGAGCTTGAGTTCATAGAAATCCTTGGTCTTTTTATCAAAGTATTTTTATGAAAAATACTTCTTCTTGAAGTACTTCTCAAATTGTTTCCATGACACGTCCTTCTCATGGATTCCTTTCACATTCCTAAGGTCCTCCAACCAAATGGAGGCCTTTCCATTCAAGTTGAAAATGGCTATTCGATCATTTAAGTTTTCACATTCCTAAGGTCCTCCAACCAAATGAAGGCCTTTCCATTAAAGTTGAAAATGGCTATTCGATCCTTTAAGTTTTCAGAGTAGTCATGGACTCTAACGTACTTCTTCAATCCTAGTAGCCAAACCTCTGCTTCTTCCCCTTTTGACTTTATCCATCGAAAGTGGGTGGTATGGATTTATTAAACTCTTCAGAGTCATGGCTCTTGAAATGTTTCCTCTTATTTCTTCTCCTCTGGGAATGTGAACTAGTCTTGCTACTAGAATAATCCTTGGAGTTGTCAGTTTATTCACTAGAGGATTCTTTTGTTTAGTGTCTCTTTTCTCCATGTTGGGCCTTCTTTGAGGTGATCCTTCTTGTGTGGCCACTTTCAGGACCATGATTTCATATCTCAGGTGGAATTTGTGTCTTCTTAGTATGATTTCTATCCACATGGCTAGTTGTTGGTCCATCTTGCATCTTCCTTTGTATATTTGATAGGCTTTGTAGTAGGACTGCATTAATTTCAGTTTTCTTTTCCTATTCTTTTATCAACCTTTCATTGTCATCCTTACAAATCTGTAATTCCTCCATGAGGATTTTACTGTTTCAGCCAAATCTAGAGGGGTTTCCTCCACCCTCATTTCATCATATTATTCTTCTCTATTGTGGGATATTTTAACCAGCTCATGGTGTGTCACCATTCTTTATGTTGTATTTTTTCTTTTATCCACTGACTGCTTGAGTGAAGATAAAACATTTTCTATTATTTAATTATCTATTAGTTTATGAATAACACGCAGTTCATATTTAAAAAAAATAAAACAACAACATAAAGTTTCATTCCTATTTTCATCATTGTTTTAGATAAGTTTCTTATGAATGGAGTAAGATAGGGGGTTACCCCTTAAAATTTATCTAATAATATTTTTATGCAACTCATTCATGAGCCCAAGCAGGCCAAGTGTTGTTGCCTGCTCTGATACCACTTTGTAACACACCTGACACCTAAAGTACCTTTTTAAGGGATGGGGCATCAAAATTTCTCTTTTATCAATAATCTTGAATCTTATTCCCAAGACCTCCATCACCTTCTACTCAGAAAGAACTTCCCAATGATTGCTACCATGCTGAAATCCGAGCTCTAGATTGCAAGTTATGGTCCTTCAAGGTTCTTTAAGCCTTCATTAACTGGAGTCCCTTATAGCTACATGGCACCCGCATGGCTCTCTATCACTTGGAACTATACATCAATATAGTATACAAAGACTCTTCCATCTCGGAGTTGACATTTTTCTATCTCCTATAGGTTTACTAGGTTAATTAACCATTAACAAAGAAAAATTTCTCTCTTTAACAAAATCTTCAAGACATTTGGATTCATTAACATTAATTAGTGCCTAAGTCTTCCAACTTCAATGGATTCCTCCTCCTGTACTTAGGAACCAAAATATCTCAAATTAGAGAGGGTCCCTTTTCATTAAATTAATTATATTTAAATTGTATGATAGCTTCCAGAAGCGGGAAAGTAAATTCAGGCCTTCGGCCCGTTTTGACTCATCCAATCACACCACTCCAAACCTCGAGAGTTCAAAATTCTCGGACTCCCAAAGGTTCCACACTTACATGTGGCAGTTCATTAACTGCAGAAGCAAGGAGATGTGTATTTGGGCCTTCGACTGAATTAACCCCAATGTCCCAAATTCCCCGAAGTTCCAAACTCCTAGTGCCTCGGGTATTCCACCAACTATTTTTCCATGAAGTCATGTACCCCAGGTTGACACATAGTAAGGGGAATATATGACATGTGGCCCTATCAATGGGAGAGACATGTCACATTACAATTGGTATATAAGGTCTATAAAAAGGAGTAATCAAGGTGATAGGTGACATGTCTAACATTGGTCCACATCACTCCAGACGAACAACCTCCAGGAATATCTATCCTCTCCTACTCATAAATATCTTGGAGCTCCAAAGTCCGAACCCCCGCCAACATCCTCCCGATACCCCTTACATCTCACGATCGAGATGGGTCCATGTAGATACATAGATCTATGGCCTCCATTGCTTCGCATATTCGATGTCTGATGGATCCACTGTGTAATTTCATTTTTATTCCCAGAGTGGTAAGTGTCAGGATGACCATGGTCTAGATACAATGGTGAGGAGGGATCTCGAACGATCCTTAGATCAACAGTCCTCGTTACTTTGCAAATTCAATGTTCAAGGGTTCTACCTATTTAACACTCATTTTCACTTGGATTGGTCAATGTTGGACTGAACACGACATAGATCCAATGATTATGGGAGATCCAAAAGAATCTCTAGATCTACGGTTCTCATTAATTCACAAACAGTAGGTGGGTCAAGGATTAATGGTGGGATAGATCCCATGGTCACGGTTAAGGAAATCGCTAGATGTCAATCAACCTTGTTGGTAACCATAACAACAAGTTTCCTTCCATTGGTTTGAGAGTGGTAAGGCCATAACATCCCAGAGCCCCATACTCCTGGAGTTCTGAAGCCAGGATAGATTACCTCCTTTCGGACCTAGCGAAGGGTTCCAAGGTCCCAGTCATATGGAATTTTATCGAGCTCCAAATTATACACTCATAGTTCTTAGCCAATATTTTGTTCAGGCCATGGGTATAATATTGTGGTCTCTTGGATGACTATATTGAATGGATTTTATTCCATTCACAAAATGTAAGTTCTAAAATAGGGAAATATATTTCTCGACCATTACAGGAACTGTAAAATTATTCCTAAATCCTTTTGAAGACCCATGTCCAATGTTTCTCCTACTGCTAAGAGGAGGAAACCAAAAACCATTCAAAGGAAGGGGTTCATAAAAAAAACATAATAATTTCTATTATTAATCATAAAATGAAAAGTTTAAATCTTAGATAAATACATTCAATCGTCATTTAAGTTATATCACATAGGGTATGCGAATACTTATCAAGGAACCAAATAGTGAAGCAATTGTTGAGAGTGGTTCCTGTTTCCACCCAACCGTAAGCATGACCACTCCCAAACATATTTACCACTGGCCACCCCCTAGCTATACCATGATGCTCTGAGAGAGACTCTTCCTTCTTGTTCAACGACAATCATGGATGGAGTCCATTCTCCTCCTCCCACAAGTACTTGGAAATTGGTTTTCTCTTCACCAAACAAGGGGGCTTGCAACGAGTGCTTCCTCAGTCACACATCTTCCTACAACCCCATTTATCACCTTGGACTAAAAACAATGTGAACAAATTCTCTCACTCGGAGAAACCTTTTTGTTTAGTTCTCCTCAGAATTAGAGACATGAACACACTCTTCTCTCTTTTTTTGAAGAATGGTCTCTCCACTCCTCTTTTTCTCAATCCCCTCTACCCACGAATTCACTTGTTTTCTTTCCTTCCTCAACAATATTGCATGGTTATGAATCCCCCATTCGTGATCAGTTCAAGAATTATTTCAGATGGGTACTCTGCCCATTTGCTAATTAACTCTTGAGGAGGGCTTCACAACTACCATCCTGACTAGTAATTTATTTCTGGGCCAGAGAACGGTTCTGGGTCTAAGTAATTTAAATATAGTAAGGTACTGGTTTTGTGGGGGTCATCTCAACCATTGTCCGTTCCCCTTACCATCCCTCTCATAGAGTCATGATCTACCTTTGAAAACCCTTCCAATAGTTATGCAAAAATATCCATTTGAGTTTAATAACATAATTGCATCCATTACCTTTTATAACAAAAAGGTTAATCAATTCCAACATCCACACATATTTAGTCTTCCCATAGTCATTTGGCAAGTTATATTTATATTTACAAGCTAGGGGAAACAAGGGTGTTACACAGGGCATCAATGCCCATTGTTTCTCTACACCGGGATAACTTCTTGATGCTCACATATTTTTTCAATTAATCTACAACAATGTTCAAAGTGTCAACCTTATCCAACAATATCTTATTTTATTCAACCATGTCTCTCACAAAGTGATACTAAACATCAATATGTTTTTTATTTAAATGATAAGATAAGTAACTTTCCAATAAGATTTCACTATGACTGTAAAAATATAATCTTACTACTTGTTGTATCAATCTAATACCTAAACACAATCTCTATAACCATATTTATTCCTTGCTTCCATGAGCATGGATGATTTTAAGGATGGAAATTTATTTTAAAATTTAGAAACCTTGGTGAATATTACTAATCCTTCATATGCCTACTATAAATATTTCGCAATATTTTTGTAAAAATATTCAAATTTCTAAGTATTTTATATAGTTTTTATAAAATTTTGGCGATTTTTAAGGTAAAATAATTTTATCCCATAGAATTTGGGCAAATCATTTTTAAAATAACGAATATTGTTTTTGGAAAAACCATGGAAAATTAGCCCATGAGCAAAATTTAGCCCCTAAAATCATTCATGTCGATGAGTTGCTTCCATGTGTTCAACTTCTATAGTTGAGAGTGCCACTACATCATGTATTTTGTTCATCCAACTGATTTCTCCTCCAAATACCTTAAACACATACCCACATGTATATATTCTATGATCCAGATCTCCAACCCAATATGCATCAACAAACCCGTCTGTGTCCAACACTTTGTCTAATCCCTGTCTTCCTTGGTAGGACAATCCATGACTAGTAGTGCCACACAAATACATGAACATTGTCTTTACTATTGTCCAATGATCCTTTCCTGGTTTTAAAATATACCTTCTCAAAACTCCTATTGCATGTGCAATGTCTGGTCTATTACATACCATTTCATACATCAAAATGTCAACCACACTAGCATATGAAACATGGGGTGTGTCCTCTTCCTCATCCTATTTCTTGGGACACTAGTCTATAGATAAATTTACACCTACAAGAATAGGAACCTTGATTGCTTTACACCCTTTCATATTAAACCTTTGCAATATCATCTCTATAACATACCTAGTTGTAATCCCTGCAAATTATAAAGTATTTGTATAAATATGAATTGGGCTAGTGAGCCGATGTGTTGGGGCGAAGATCCCATATTGATTTAATGTGGTTGGGGGAAATATTGTATATTATGTGCATTGAAAAATTAATACAAGTAGTAATCATTGGATGTGATATGAGAGGGATGAAAACAATGCGGGGATATGATCCCATAAGAGAGAGGGGTCCAAGGAGGGGATTATTCATGGGTATTAATCCAACCCACATTTCGTGAATTATTATCATTGTCTGTAACCTTATATTTGTTGTTGAGTGTTCCCAAAGACAATCATTTAACTCATGTAAGAGGGCGGGTGTGAGAAATAACATCCGATAGTTATTGGATCATATGGTTTGAAGTACAATCATCTTTGTTAAGAGTGTGAGTTAAGAAAGCAAGGGGGGGGAAGGAAAATTCATGTGGAGAATAGAGATAGGTTTTACAGGAATATTTTGGGCATTAAGAAGAGAGTTGAGTTCTAGGAAGATCACTAACCATGTTTTACTTGAAGGAACCCATTGTTTGGATGTGTTTGATGTTGAAAAAGAGGCATGTGTGCCTACAAAAAGGGGATATAATGTTGTAGTATGTTTTCATGTTGAGGAAATGACTCCAGAGCCTTGTGAAGGTTGTTGTGAGAACTCATTGAGAAATTGAGACTTCTTTTAATTCTCCACCTGAGACATTCCTAGCCAATCGATTGCATTGGAATCCCTAATAAACAAATGGTACTACATGAGAGAATGTGAGCAGTGAAGGGTTACTTTTATTGGGTTGTGTAGGTTGTGGGGAAGAGAGTTGGAGTATTGGAACTATTATCATAGTATAACCTGGGTTTTGGGATACTAAGTGTGGATCATGGATATCTAGAAGGGCCATATTTGCTTGTGGACTCATAGCCTCAGCTAAGGGGTGGCCTGTTGTTGAGAGAAAAACAACAACAATTTCTATCAATGGGAGGTTCATCCTTCATATGCAACTAGTTGGTTAACTATTAAAATATAACTTTTATATTGTTTTTATGATGATATTCTATTGTGTAAATATTTTATATTAATTTTGGGTGTTTGTTGTTTTTCTTGAACAATTACATTCATGGTTTTCTTTATGTTTTATATGCATTGAGAATTATAGTATCATAAATGGTTAAATTTGTGTGTGATATGTATTTGGTAAGATACCGAGAATTATTAATTAAAAAATATTAATTTTTAACATGTTTTCCCCTCATAATGTTCCTCAGTGGGACTAGGGTACATTATAGTCTCAACATTTTTTCCTTGATTCAACCGTATTTTCATTCTTTGATGATCCCTTTTAATCTCCATTCCTAGATTGAAGTTAGTAACGATGAGATCCTTCATGTCAAATTTGGAGGATAGATGAAATTTCACCTCTTGTATAACATCGATGTTATTTCCTACCAACAAAATGCCATCTAAATACAACACTACATAAATGGAGTGATTACCAACCTTCTTTGAATATACATAGTGATCATCCCTACTTATTACAAATATCAATCGAAGGATGTATGTGTCAAAATTTTGGTACCACATCCTAGGTGATTTCTTCAAACCATATAGTGACTTCTTTAGCTTACATACCAACTCTTTCTTTCCCTTCACTGCAAATCCTTTTGGATGCTTCATGTAAATTTCTTCTTCCAGATCCCCTTGTAGGCATGTTTTCTTCACATCCATATGTTCTACATCAAAATAAAAAGTAGTATAGACAGAAAAAATAAATCTAACATAAGTTAACTTGGAAGCAAGAGAAAACAATTCACCAAAGTTAATTCCCTCTACCCGGGAAAAACCTTTTGATATTAACCAAAATTTTTATTTATCAAATTTTCCTTCTCCATTCAAATTCTTCTTAAAACCCATTTGTTTCCATTGGTATTTCTTCCAATTGGAAAATAAACTAGATCCCGAGCCTTATTCTTATCCAAGACATCCATATCTACTACCATGGCCTTATTCCATAATTTACTATCCTTTGAATTCATTACTTCCCTGGAATTTCTAAGATCATCATTAGTAATACGTAAAGACAAATTATCATGAAAAGCAAGTGGAATATACCTCTGCGGTTTCCTTCTTTCCCTCATTGATCTCCTTAATACTAGGGTATGAGGTTCTTCTTCTTTTCCTTCATCTTCTTTTATTAAGTCATATTTTGGATCATCCAAATCAAACTCTATTTTCTTAGGTTATTCTTCTTTTGGTACGAATTCCTATTTGGGAACATCTTTAACCTCTCTAAAAATGACATCTCGACTATAAATATTCCATGTCCCTTGATATTTTTTATTAATTCATCTCCTAGGAAGACATCAATACCATCATATTTTTCATATTCATAGACCATTCCCTATTAGGATTCGTTCAAAATGATGCACCTCATTTGATCAACCATACACTACTATATACATGTGTACCTGTAGATGTCAGGTAAACATCATCTCCTTCTGTGGAGGTTTTCTCCTCTATGGAAGAGGCATCATCAGATCCATTTTCTTTATAAACCTTCTTAGACCTTCAATATTTCTCATAATTCCCAAAATTACCACACTTCCAACATTTCCTCAAATATTTTCCTGCAGAATTAGATCTACCTCTAGATTTAGACCCCCACCCCGAAGACTTATTTGTTTTCATATCATGGGGAGTACCTCTTACAAACAAATCATTTATTCTCTAAATATACATGTTCTTACACCTCATTTCTTCTTATAACAAGGGTGCAACTATATCCTCATACTTCAATGAAAATTGAGAAGTAATACTAATTGCTACAACCAGATTATCCCAAGATTCTGGAAAAAAACATAACAAGGTAATACATGTATCTTCTTCTACAAGCTTAATATCAATAGAGACAAGTTGACTTACCAGAGTATTGAAGGAATTTATATGATTTGTCATAGAATATCCATATTCCATCCCGATATGATATAACTTCTTTCAAAGAAACATCTTGTTTACCAGGTACTTTGACTAATATAAATTCCCTTATTTTTCCCATAGTTCCTTAACTATAGATTCTCCCAACACATTCAATAACATCAAATCTACTGGGCAGAGTCAAATTGTACTCCTTTTTCTTCTATCCAGATTCTCCCAATATTCGTTCGACATACGAGTAGATTTAGTTCTAGTAGTTTGTGTATCGGTAGATTGTGTACCAATAGGTTGTGTACTAGGATCCATAACAATCCATTGTTTTTTATCTACAAGAAGGTCTTCCATATTGAGCTTCCATATATCAAAGAATTAATCGTTGAAATTCTCAATATGAATTCTATAACTAATCGTTATTTTATTTTAACATGTGAATCATCATTGAAAATCTCTCACTAAACCCAAGTTTATCACAGACCCAATATAAGCTTGATATAAATACTGAGCAAATATTTCAACAAAAAATGCATCCCCTTAAAGCCATAATCATGCTCTGATACCACATTTAAGTTTTAAACATGTTAATTAAATCAATGCATATAGATTCTTAAGCAAAACATAAATTAATCAATAGCTCATACACATAGTACACATAGATTTACACTGGAAACCCTTAACCTAGATAAAAATAGCCTTCCTTGGTGTCACTCCTCTCAAATCTTCATTGTATTGATTTCACCATTAAAAATAAAATATATACAATCTTTTAGGTATTCCAAATCTACCAAAATCCTAATCCATTAATCCAAAATTAATTTGGAAAATCGCTAAAATAGAAAAACCTCCCAAAAAAAAATTTTAGGGCATTTCCCTAGAGCCAAAGGCTTCACCTAAGAAGGGGCGCCAATCCTCCCCCACCCCAAAACCCGACCCCATAAAAAGTGCTTAATGCACACATACACCAAGAGCTTCAAGTGATGGGATCGTTAGACCCTGTCATCAAATCTGATGCACCCCCCCACACACATGGAAAGAAGATAACACATTCCCAACAATGAGGACAAAAGGGAAGGGGAGATACTCGAAATGAACTGAGAAAGGTTCTTGAAAAAGAGTAAGTCACTTATATTTTTTCAATTTAGTATAGAGAAATTGTTTACATTGAATTTGATAATATATATCGCATCCCATGTTATTCATTTTGAATTATTGTATACACCAATGATTATAGAAATTGATGTCATTAATAAATTCATTATATAAGTCGATAAAATATATTTGATCTCATGCTATTTGTTTTGAATATTTGTATATATATAAAAAAATAGACATTGATTCCATCAATAAATTAATTCTTTACAATGTGGAGGCAACATGACTATGGGTCATTTTGTATGAAGAGAAAAGAAGGAAATGGAATAGTGACGGGAAAGAATTCATATGGTTGAATGGTATAAGCATGACTTATCTTGATATTTTAAAAGAAAATATGCCAAAAAATGTCCCAATAGTTGTATGGTTGACCAGATACAAGAGAAATATGTGGTGTCTGGTCGTAACTCACATGGAGAAGATATGGATGAACTAAACATAGGGATCAAGTGCAAAAAATCTATAATAACCTCTCTGAGTACCATGTTCTATTTATAATATTGAAGAATTTGAATTGTAACATGTATTATATTTTTATTAATTATTTAGTTATTAGACATATGTCATCTTCCTTTGTTTGAATTTTCACAGGTACATTTGTTCCCATCTATGTGGACATATGGACATCATTTTCACACTAAGTATGCTAATGATGGACACATCACACAAGATTGTGGAGTGGAGGTTGAGTTTGACTAATATAGTCGTGCTAGCCACCATGATCAAAACCTAATAGAGGGGAAGTTAGGTTACATTGGAAAGATACAAGGGATCCTGCAAGTGGAATTCTCATCATTTAAATGTGTTATTTTTTGTTGCAAGTTTTGGGATAATTTAAACCGGAAAAATGTAAAGGAAGATCATGATAGTGGGATAACATGTATTAAATCTAAAAAAATGTGGCTTGAAACTAAGGAGCCTTATGTTTTCCAAAAACATTGTGTTGAGGGGGCTAGATTCCATTTTACTCAAGAGGAGGGATTACACCTGAGGACAAGCACCAATTAGACTCTTCCCCATTTGGGATGGCATAATCCTCCAGATTAATGGCCTGAAAACCTTTCAATGGGATTTAAGAGTTGTCAAATTTATATCTCATGTTCTCTTTATATTTTTTAGGATTGGTTTTATTTATGATTAATTTAAAAATACTAAAACAATATAGGGAACTGCTCAAGGGGATAACCTCCCAAGTAAGACAGAATAACAATCACATGTGGATTCAAATAAACAATTATAATAATCGATCACTTAAAATAAATATGTAAATAATGTAAATATGTCATTTCTCTTAAATATTTCTTTTAGAAGAAATGTAAATATGGAATAAACAAAAACTAACTTGTAAACCCCCGAGAAATAGTTCCTGGAAAGATATAAGAAGTAGCTATCTAACATCCATATCAATGTTCAACTATAAGCTAGTCAATTATTATGAAATAATATTCAAATCACTGACCATCAAATAAATCCAAGAACTTACTAAAACAAAAATTTAAATAAGACATGATAGTGATAATGGTATCACGCACAAATAAAAAGATAACTTGGTAAAAGGAAAATCGTACTAGACATTAGAAACACAACAAACAAGCATAGAACAATCCACTCTTTGATCACCAAAAACACAATGGTTCAAGTCAACTTCTGGGCTCTAGAGGAGATTCTCTATTAATTGCATAAAATATTTATTCAATACAATAATCCAAAATTTTCTTCTCCAAAGTTCCTACACTATGGGGAAAACCCTTTTAGTTATACAAACTTCTCAAACTAAAAATAGCAATTCGGTGGATTAAAATAAATAAACAACAATTTGAGTCAAGATGACTTGGGTGATCTGGGAGTTCTGGGAATCACATGTTCATCCATATATTTGAACCACTGAGAGAAAATATCAAAACAACTATCCCCATATAAAAATTAGTGTTGGTCCATAGACATGCTCAACACATGTTTTCTATTTCGAAATCAGCCACTATACTTCTGCATTATGCCAGTTAACTTCTCTAACCAATCGATGATTTTAATGTGATTTATGCCATACCTCTACATGTGTCCCCTTTCCAAAATATTTATCTTCTTGACCTCATATCCTTGTACTCATTGGCTACCCTCTACAAACCTGTTGATGCCTCATCTATTAGTTGAAAATCCATAGGAGAACTGAAGGTTGGCAATCTTTATCCAATAGGAGAACTAAATTTTGAGGAACTTTTTGATGTTTCAACATCGGGAAGACATTATCCCACATTGGTCATGCTGATTTGACCAAGGGAGGATGATACATCCATTTACGGGGCCATGTTGATTTGGCTAGTGGTGAATGGCCCAGACATTGTGTTTTCTCCCGATGAGGAGTAGATAGACTCAAGGCTCTCTCACATTTCCTTCTCCAAGATGGAGTGATCTATATTAATTAGACGTGCATGTGAGGAAACAATCATAAACATAAATATAATATATAATATATAATATATAATAGATAAATAATTAATAATTAATAACTAATTAATTAATGAAAATACAATAATGGAAAAGAAATGTCCATTAATGAAAGGGCACTCCACCCAAGTATATATATCGGGGCCCTGAATTGTAATATACCGTCTCATATATATAATATTTACTTACAATAACCTCTCATAAAGTTCTCTAAGTCGTGTTTATATTTTCAGTGTAATTATTCTATGATAACAGTAGCATTTAAATCATAAGGCAATAATTATCAGATCTGAAAATTAGAAAAAATCAACATAGTATTAGAGCTAGTTAAAATATTTCAGTGCCAGAGCTAGTATAATTATTTTCTGAAGCTAGTTAAAAGATTTTAGTGCCACATCTGATATATCCACATCAGATCTTTTATTTTTTGCAATTGTACAGTCATGGTCAAGAGAAACCTATTGTTGTTGGGTATTCTACCCTACGGACTAATAAGCTAGGGCTCTAAACTTATATGCAGAAAATGACCCTTAAGATTTAACTTTTAACCTTCTACCCAAAATCTCAACCCCTT
>JZKD02S1829732.1:45326-63408 GCA_000966675.3 Picea glauca
AGGTAAACCTGTATGGTGCATTTTAGGGTTATAACACCTATGCACATAGAGAGACCACATTCCCTTTGTTCATGATTTTCCTAATTACAGGGTGCAACCTCTTTAAGGATTTCACTACATAGTGTGGCCGACTCTTTTGGTCACTCTTTGTTTCTATGCAAGTTTCGACCAGTTACATAGTGATAAAAAAGTTGTTATAGACTTCATAGCATTGATTGGTGTTCGAGAGGGAGGTCTATACATATTGTTGGGGCAACCAACCCAAGAATTGGTACATGACAACATCAGTTTGTGTGATATATAGCATTAGATATTTTCACACTTACATTAAAAGGATTTACCAACATTGAAGAGGAAGGTCAGAGGACTTCCAAATCTTCAAGTAGAGAATTATGGAATTTGCAGAGGATGTGCACTTGGAAATAATTCCAAGGGATATTTTCTGAGAAGTGACAACAGGTCCAAGGGGATCTTGGATATCATACATTTAGATGTATGTGTACCTATGAAAGTTTCATCTTTGGGTGGATTATTGTACTATGTGATATTCATTGATGATTTATCCTCAAAGAAATTGATCTTCTTCATGAAAACCAAGGATGAAGTCTTCAACATATTCCAAGATTTCAGGGCTCAAGTAGAGAACCTGACAGAGAAGAAGATCAAGGTGTTGAGGTTAGATACTAGAGGAGAGTATACTTCCAATGACTTCATTGATTTATTTAAGGAAGTAGGGATAAAGAAGGACTTGAAATTTCCTTACAACCCAAAACAAAACTGTTTCATGGGAAGGAAGAATAGGTCCATTGTGGAGTTTGTCAAACAAATTATTCATGATTAGAATATACCCATGTTATTATGGGAAGAAGCATCCAACACAACAGTTTATGTTCAAAACAAGAGTCCTCACTAGATATTTGGAGATAAGACTCCTGAGGAGGCACTCACATGAGTGAAGCTAGACGTTATCCATTTGAGTATCTTTGGTTTTCCAATATACATCCACATTCCCAAGGAGAAAAGTAAAAAGTTGGATCCTTCTAGGAAATAAGGGAACATTTTTTGGATACAATGAGACATAAAAGGCTTACATAATCTACATTCCAGGACAATTCTAGATAGAGGTCATTCGAGATGTCACCTTTGATGAAGAAACAACCTTCCAGAGGTCCAGAGAATCTCTCTCTCACACACACACACACACACACACACACACACACACACACACACACACACACACATATATATATATATATATAGTGAGGAGAAGTAGGATACAAACGATGTGGGTTCAAGTCCCTCTATTCCACTTGATCATGCTTCATACTATCAGGATAAGCCAACAGAGCCAATTGAGCTAGTGGATATACCTAAATATGTTGCAATAATCATGAAGAGGCCAACATGGCTTCATGAAACTTTGTAGGATTCAAAGGGGCATGCATCTCCCAGTAGTACTTTTAGGGAGAGAAAACAATCTCCGAGGTTCTCGAGTTATATGGAAATGATGAGTCACATCATCGATTACTAACCTTCCAGTTATGAGGTGGCAGGATGCCAATAGGTTGGGAAGGATGCTATGATAGAAGAGTATTGATCCATCATGAACAATTATGTATGAAATATAGTTTTGAGACTAGAGGGGAAGTTAGTGGTGACTTCCAAGTGTATTTATAATATCAATCATACATCAAAAGGAAAAATTGAGAAGTACAAAGTGAGGTTTGTGGAGAGAGGATTATCTCAGAAAGAAGGAGCATACTATGAGGAGAATTTTGTTCCAATCACTAGGTACACTTCCATCAAGACTGTTATTTATCTTTCTTCAATTATGTGTTGTATATTACATCATATGGATGTGAATACCACGTTCCTCAAAGGTGTGATTGAAGAGTAAGTGTACATAGAGAAGCCTCATGGATTTGTGATACATGGGAAGGAGTTTCATGTTTGCAAATTTAAAAATGCCTTGTACAGAATCAAGAAGTCACCCAGGGCATGGTACTCCAATATTGATGGATACTTGATGAGCTTGGACTTCACTAAGAGTGAATTAGATCCCAACCTTTACTACAAGGTTTTTGATGGTGATCCTTTTAATATTGGTGTTGTATGTTGATGATATGTTCCTTACGGTGGTAGAGAGGCTCATTATTGGGTACAAGAGATAGTTTGCCTCTGAATTTGAGATGAAGGATATTGGCTTGATGCATTATTTCTTGAGATTGGAGGTGTGGAAAATACCAAGTGATATCTTCCTCAGATAGGGGAAGTACATAGTTGATACCTTGAGAATATTTGGTATGATGGACTACAAATCCATGACTACACCTATCATGAAAAATATGAATAATATGAGTGATTCCAGTTCAAATTAATATTTGGTGGATTTCACTATGTACATAAAGTTGATTAAATCCTTGATGTACCTAGTTAACACTAGGCCAAATATTTTCTTTGCAGTAATCACCCTGAGCTAGTTCATGGATGAATCAAGGAACTTCCATTTGGATGCAACAAAGCATGTGTTGAGGTACCTCTATGGTACAATTGGATATGTTCTAAGATATGTCTCAAGTGGTGAAGTGCAGTGGATAGAAAGAGCACCTCAAGGTGCTGCTTCAACTTAGGATAAGCCATGATATCCTATATTAGTAGGAAGAATACTTTTGTAGCATTCAGTACAAAAGAGGCAGAGTATATTTCATCCAGTGTTGCAAGTCACAAAGAAGTATGGATTTGAAATATTCTTGTAGGACTATTTGATCAGAATATAGGAATGACCTTGATACATTGTGATAATCAAAGTTGTTTCAATATTTCGAAGAATCTAGTACTTCATGATAGGTCTATTATAGAATAGTTTCCCTACGGATAGGTGAAAATTCCCTTGGATCACCAGACCCCTATACCAAGATAGAAACACTTCAAGTGGAAACTAACATCCATTTAAACTCATTTTAACCAATCAAAAAGAGAGAGGGAGAAAGGGCATGATGTACCTTTTTAAAAAGTTTTTCCTCACTGCTTCCAATCCATGAGCTTGATATTCAAATCCCATGGCACAACTTGATAACTACAATGGGAAGAAAAGAGAAAAAACTAGCTCCTACTCTAGTTCATTAAGTAAAAAAAAAGCTTCTATGAAGATTAAAGAAACAATAAACAAGCATACGAAAGAATACACAAGCTTGAAGGGAATAGGCCAAGTATATTCAATGATAACCCAAAACAGAATACTTACAGACCACAACTGATGCTGCAACAACCTATCTAATTTCTCCTCATTCAGTCCCTTGCACAAATATACCAAGATCAAAATGATGATACTCTATTTGATTACTCCCTTTACTAGATTAGAGGTTTGATATGCTCAGATCTAGATTTGCCTTGTCCTTGGAAAAACCTTCAATATCTAGGCTTGAGAGGCCCAACCACCATGAGAAAATGAAGGATATGGTTGAGGATATGTCTCCTTGAGGTTTGCATCAAATCCTAAGGTGACGACATAGCATTGGGGTCAAGCATAACCAACTCCATATTGATAGAGTTGGCCCATAGAATAAGGTGGAGTATATCCCTTTTCCCTCAACAAGAATGGTTGTAATACGTCAAGGTCAAGCCCCTATTGAATTGTAATGATGTTTAATGAAGTTTATAGGTTGGTGAGCCAAGTATTTATAATTTGGGAGGCTTATATGTTATTAGGTTGGAGATCCTATATGCTAAGGCTAGAGAGCTTATTTTTGTATATGTAATTATGTAGATTATTAATAAAAATACATCGTTGCATGTAGACCAACCATGAAGAAATATCTATGGGGGACTAATCTCCACTAGGAAGGGAAATAGAAGGGGGATGAGAGGCTAGGAAAAATGGCCTAATATTGAGGGCTTAACCCAAGGGAATATTATAATGTATTTACTAAATTACTAAAGTTTTGGAAATAAATCCAGTTATCCTAAGTTACTTTGGGGATAGGAATGAACTCCAAGTGGAGAGGAACAAGATCCTTGAGAGCCAAGTGTCATCCAAGACTCATGCAGATTTATGGGGGAAATTCCATCATTGTGGGGGTTTTCTCTCACCATTCTGACCATTCTTTCCATCCTTCTCATTCACTCACGCATTGAGAAGGCATGTAGTCAACCGTTGTTTCCATTGTTTAACCCTCTGCCATATTGACCCTATGTAATTTGTTGATTTGTCCTTTTCGTTACCCAATTTTTCTACTGTGGTTACCTGGTTGACTTAAGAGATGGACAAAAGAAGCATGTTTCCAGGCATGTGGTTTGAAGAGGTAGGTTTTCAATCCCATGGGTTGAACAAGAATTTTATCAGGCCTATGAGAAAATATATCTAGGTGAGAGAGGTTTTTGGGGAAGTGATTTCTCCTAGAGGGAATCCAGAAGCAACTACAAAGCTCTGAGAATTCCTAATCCATCCTGTTGTTGAAGCCCTGAAAGGGAAGTGGAGAAACTGATGGAATGTGGTACAATGAAGGTGTATATTCCCATGGTGGGACATGCATGTGGGGAATGAGAGTCTATGAGAAGGGGGCATAAGTAGGCTCCTTGGAGGGAATCCTTCCTATTTCATTATGCATATTTCCGTAGTCTTAGCCTAGCCTAGGATTCCTTTACCCTGGGTGGAGTTTAGTCCCAGCTCGGGGGTGACCCACTACTGATAGCTTGGAGAATCGTGGTCTAAGGCTAGGAGGTTCATGGAAGGTTTTCACATAGCTGGTGGTATTCTCATAAAACTATAAGTACTCATTTCTATGTTAATTGCATGTTGTGTATCTTGTACATGTGTTATAATGTTATGAGTATTTCATGTATATATGACATGTATGTGTTTATTTTTGCTTCCACATGAACCTGTCTATGAGAAGACTGTTTGTGTCTATTAAAATGGCATTATATGTGTGTGTGTGTGTGTGTGTGTGTGTTTATCAGAGTTTGGATAGAGTAGAGAGTTTTGTTTTTGGTAGCATGCTTGACCCTAGGATGGATGGGTATGTTACAATCTGGTTTCAGAGCAATTTGGTTTTGAAGTAGTGACGTGTCCATGGACATGGTGGACAAGGGAAATTACAATTTAGTATTAGAGCCCATGGTTTCCACACTGAACCTAGATGGGACACAAGTGTGGAATTTGGAGTCAAAATTCCATAAGGAAATGATGTACAGAATGCCAAGAGGGAATTAGGGGAACACCTTGGCTTTGTTCAAAAGCACATCAGGTATAGCAGTTTGATAAACCACAACATACATGGTATTGGGCCACAAAGTTAAATTTGGGTCATTGGATCTGTTCGCAAGAAGATAGATCCCCCCACAACCATCATATATGGAGAAGTTGCACAAAGTTTAAGCATATAATTCCTTCGGACTTTGCCCCTCCGGTTGTTTTATAATTATAGCAGAGAAAACTGTTGAAGTCCAAAATTTTGGAACTAATCTAGACCATCCATTTTCCAGGGACACATGTCCTCATATTAAGAAATGTTTGGAGTTCGACAGTTTGGGGTTTGTGGGTTGTTCAGTAGTGAAATTGTTGAATTCCTGAAGCTATGGGAAGAAACCCTTGGTAGTTGGAAGTTCAAGATTTTTGTACGTGAGCATATGAGAAGAGATCTAAGAAAATTACAAAGTCTCGAAGCATCGGAGATGACGTTGAACTGTTCGGTAGTTGACGGTTCGACAAATTGGAAAAAGTGTCGATGAGAATAATCATCAAAGTCCTGGGTTACCGAAGTGATGTTACATGATGACGTCACCAGATGACATGGACTTGTTGGTAGTTCGACAATTTTGAGAAAGTGTCGAAGATAGGAAACCCCCAAAGTATCGAAGTGTCGGGTATGATGTGCCATGATGACATCACCTAGGGTGACGTGGACCTACCTAGGTCTTTCACGTGTCACTCATTTTTTAAATTTTTATAGGCCTTAGTATCAGTTGGAACCTCACATGTGTGACTTGAAGGTGGGGACACATGTCACCACTTTGATTGGTGATAGCTGTACTTTGTGGGCCCTGCGAGGTTAAGCAGTTCGAGAGTTCAACGTTTGGGGAAAAGTTGTTGGAAGAACTCCTGGACCTCTGAAGTCTCGGAGTCCAAAAGTCCCAAAGTTATGAAGTGACATGGCTTGGTGATGTAAATTGGGGTGACGTGGACACAAAATATGCATGCCACTTGTCATTGTGTTATGTGCTTTTGAAAGGATGATTTTGCATTTAGAACTTGACACATGTCACCACTCAGATTGGGCCATGTGTTCGCTTCTTGGAATATACCACATAGCAACCAGGTATGCAGTACTAAGTGGAGCCCCGGATTTCACCACTTTGGAATTTGGAAGGAATGAAGTAAGAGGAAAGAAAAACCCCCGAAGCTCAGAAGAGAGGAGTAAATCCTCACCGTTCATCGGGATGGGACACGCGACAGTAGATACCATGGTCCAAAGGATTCAAGACGTAAACAACTGAGGTTGAGGACTTCTAGAGGCCTGAAGGCTAGAGTCCATCTAGAGGCCTGAAGGCTAGAGTCCATATCGACCATTGATCATAGAGGACATGTGGTGCCAGATCCCAAGGTCTGTAGAAGAAGTAATCCAAATGATTTATGTTACAGATTGTTGTGAGTCAAGAACTCCTGGAGGGCCGTAGTTAATCAACCCTTTATCGAGAGATGACACGTGGAGGCAAGAGAGGGGATCTCTAGTGGTTTGGCACTTTGATAGATTGGTATTGAATTTATTTGGAAACTTTTGAAGCCCGAAGTCCCAGAGCTCCTATCCACCATAGATCTGAACAGAGAATGGGGATAGTAGATCCATCATCCTTTGAAAGTTCATCAGTTTGATGGCCTGGGATGTTTATGATGTGCACAAAGGGAAAACTCCAAAGATCTGGAGCCCCGAAATTCCAAGGCTCGAGATAAGTTCCTAACTATTAGCTTTGGGTCACATCCCTTAGTCACATGAATTAGGGGGGCAAAGAAAAGGGGATAGAACCCTACATTTTTTTTTAAGAATAATAAAGGGCTTAGAGAAAGAGCCTGTGGGATTTTTAATTGTACATACTTACACATAAAGAAGTAAATAAGGTATGTAAACCTAAAGAAGGGATCCAACATGGATCCAAGAGCCAATTTGACTCTGAGTTGGAAGAATTCATGTATTGGATTGTATCACTGAAAGGACAATTTTTTCAAACATCCATAACTTCCTACTAAAAACTCAGAATTGAGCATGGAAGTAGGAATTGGAAAGGTATTGAATAATAGAAGAATCAATAGTTTTCATATCAGAGTCAACACATAGTTAAGAGCTATAGAGGATACATAGGTAGTATACAACCAAGAATATGAAATTAGAGGGTTGAATGCACAGTTGGGTATGGAAGGAACCAACTCCAATGGACATGGAGGAGGAAAGGAGGAAGACATAAATTTGGATGAGACCATCATAAAATTGCATACAGAAGAAAATTATGTCCAAAGAAGAACACCTTTTTAAACGACGAAATAGAGAAGCAATTGAAATCTGTAAACACCCAAGCAACCTAAATAGAGACAATGGCCTAGAATTAAGTGAAAACTTGTTCCCCTTGGTTCATAAAAATAAGAGAATAAAAATATAAGTAACCCTACCTAAATAAAACAAATCATTAATTGATTAATAACACCAACAAACTAGATAAACAAACCCTAACCTAAAAAACACTAATCATAACCTAATACAACTAATTCTATTAAAATAAATTAGTATTTACTCATAATAGTTAGAACCACTAAACAATTCTTATAAACACCATTAAAATATTTAGATTGGGGTTATCTAAATAAAACAAAACTAATAATTATTAGTTTTTTATTAAAACTTAAATTCTACCTACACCCTTAAAATCACTAACAACATCATAATAACCTATGTTTTTCTAATTAATATAAAACTTTATTTTCTAAATAACACTTTAAACAATGGTTTATTTTATACCTCAAACTTATTAAGAACACATTCAAATTAATGATAAGAAATTTAAAATAAAAACATAAAATATTTTAATAAAGAATTTTAATATTGTTTTTTAAAGAAATCTTTTAGACAACCCTAAATTTAAATAAACTTTATCTAAATTACTCACCAAATACTCTAGCCAACACATAATTCCCCCGCAACTTAGGTATTTATAACCATCTCTTCTCACAATTAAACAGAGGCTTCTTCTCCTGATGATGGATCCTGATATGGATCTGAAGCGTCGACACTCCAATGATAGTATTGTGGTCTTTTTGAATTCTCCTGAAAACACTCCTCACCACAAAAATCTCGGAAATCAGGTGTAATACTTCACTGTATCTACTGCAAATTCAGTGATAAACCCTACAACAATATTATCTAACCAAAAATCTATTGTGTGTGTAAATTTGTTATTAACTTGTTTTAATTGCATGATCCCCACAATATTCCACTCTAACTGTTTGATTCGATTTATACGGTGGTTGTCTTTTAACCTTAATAACCAATCCTACAACAAATTTGGGAAACCACATAAAAATACCTTGTGTAGTTCACTAAACACATATTTGTTGAGATATTTGTGTGGTGTTAGCTTAGGGTTCTTGTTTTTCTTCTACGCAAACTCGATATATTAAGATTCTGCATATAGATTATAGAGTTGTAGGGGCAACAAACAATTTTGATGTATATGTTTGGTAATTTACATTCTAATAATACTACATCTAAAATTTAACATGTTAATTTTTTGTGAAGTATTTTTGAGTTTGTATAAGTGTTATTGAGTATTTGTGACATATATATTTATGCATGTTTATATGTTGTGGTTGAATTTTTTTATTTGCATGCTAAATTTTTATATTTTTGGAATAATGATGTTGATGTCTTTATGAAGAAGGGTACATTACACGTGTGGCATGGGCTGAAGAATTATATTTCCAAATATGTTCTTAGATGTATGGAATGTTATTAATACAAGAATTAGCATCAACATCTAACCACATTTGTGAAAAAAATTTCACTTTCATAATGGAAACGGGAAGTAGTAGGAATGAATTTTATTACTGAATTTTCAGGAATTGTGAGGCTTATTGGAAAATAATATTTTGTTTCCAAATTCCAACCTAATATCTCATTTATTTTCCCTCTTGTGCCCTAAATGAAGGAATCTACCTCCATTGACTTAGAAAGACAAGCATTGAAGGCATTTAGATGATTAATGAGGAAATATATCACATATGGTTATTGAAGCAGGGGATGAGTTCATTCATTATGAGAAAATATAAGAGTATTACATCCTTCTACCTGATTAGAAACCAAGTCATCCATTCCATCATTTTTACCATTTTCACATTAAAACTTTCAAACTCACATGATGATTTATCCAATCCCTATCAATAAACTATTGAGAAGACAAGGGAATGTTTTCCTTATGCTATGTAGGAAAATGGAAGAGAGTGAGATGCATGTTTGATGGTTGGATGAGATGCACATAGTGATTTGTAATTAGTGGACTAGTTGAATGATAAGATCAATGGGTTGGGTTGAGTAAGTTATGAGCGTGTAGCTTATATACCTTCACTCTTGTTTCTTCAAATCCCTTCTTAGGGGTGGCATCTACAATAGATTCCCATGGTAGGGTGGAAAATTTCTCGTACACAACAAATTTTTTGGACTATATTATGTTAAAAAATAAGTGATCTATTTGTTTCTATGAATATGCAATTTAATGGTATTCAATATTTCTCCCCTCTATTTCATCTTCCCTGTCTGTGTCCCATTCATTCAAGGGATATAATAAATAAGAACCTTATTTATTTTCAATGATTCTAAAAAAAGGTAATATTCTAGGTTTTCTAAAACAAGACCAATTATATCTTCTCACTCATTAAAGAGTAACTCACTAAGGTTGACACTCGAAGAACCAATAAGGAAGGATAAAACAAGAAGTAGAATTGGATTTATTTTTCTCTCTACCTTACTTTAATTTTTATGCTGGGAGGAGGGGTTTTAAAGTGGTGTGCAAGAAGATGACCATTTTGTAGGAAAATAACATCAAGAGCATAATTTCATGTATGAGTCTTAAAGGGATGATGTAAATCAAGGAGTTATGGGACCAACAAAGAGTTCAGTTTGCATTTTAATTCTTCAAAGCATTTGATGTTGTATTTTGTCCCTTCTAAACATGATCTTTGTGGGAATCCCACGTAGTAAATAGTGGAGAGGGTGTACAACATGGGATAATCCCAACACAAACCCTTTGTAGAAGTTCACTAAGCCCAAGAAATTATGTAACTTCGTTAGGTTGATCATGGTGGACCATTCTATGATGATATATACCTTCTTAGGATATACATACAATTTGATTTCATCAATAATGATGATGACGTACCATATGTGCTTCCCAGTGAAGTCACATTTCTCTAGGCTAGCAAAGAAATTTTGGTTGTGAAAACTATTCAAATTGGTCATCATGTTCTTCCCATGTACTACTGAAAACCAACACATCATTAATATGAATCACAAATTTAACAATGAAAGGTTGCAAAATGATGCATGAGCATTGGTTTAGTCAAAGGGAATGATCACCAACCACTCATACAAGTCATCCTTAGCTTCAAATGCAGTATTTCAAACATCCCTAGGGTTGACATGACCTTGGTGGTAGTTAGATTTAAATTTGATTATGGTGTACTTTTCAACCTTCATTATGTCTACAAGACCATCAATTCAAGGAATGGGGTATTGTTCCCTCATTCCGATCTTGTTGAAAGAGAAATTGTGAATGAATGCACACTAAGAACCATCTTTTTTTGACACTATCATGATCACGCTCACACATGGTGATGTGTTTAATCAACCCGCTCATTGGGGAATCCATTGGTTAGTAATAATGAAAAATCCCTACAATAGTGCCTATGACTCCACTAGGGAAATTCATAAAAATTCTATTGTTTTGGTTGGCTTAGTTGGTTTATGATAGGATCAAATTTCGATTTGGTTGTTGGTGATATATTGGCTCTTAGTAAACACCACGGTAGGAAATTTAGTGTTATTTTCATTCCTAGTTTTTTTATTTTTTGCATCTCTCAAAAACAAAATAGATGTCATAGTATGTTAACTATGTCATAGACCTTCATCTGACCCCGAAATTGATGCCATTAGAGACATACTCAATTCTAAGTCCAACTAAGGAGAAAAAACAACACACGCTAATTAATATAGGAGTAAATCATGCAAAAAAAACTTCTCACAAAGAAGCGCTAGTTGGTGATGGAATCCAACATCGCAGGATTGATGCACAAAGGGGATAAGTTTCGATGGGTGGGAAAGTTTCATTGAAAACCTGCTTAATGAACTAACTCCCTGGTGCAGGTTAACTCACTGAGTAGTGGGAAACCCTCCAAGGAGTCTGAGTGAGTCTAGCCAATGTCAATCCTAGGTACAATACCACCTTCCCTATGTTGTCACCTTAGGTAGGAAGTCTAAATTATTATGGCCTCTATGTTACCACCTACTATACCAAAGCAGAGGGGGGACATTCGACAGTCGATACCAAGACCAACAAAGCAAGGTTGATTACTCTGTCAGCCCCAATGCCACCTCGTGCTTAACCCTTGTGTTAGAAGGGATTCCCAAAGTCAGTGATATAACAACTATATTTAACTCCCTAACTCAAAGCTTTATGTTTTTTTAACAACCTTGGAAAGTTATTCTCATAATACCATTCCAAATCTCTACACCTAAGCTAAGATGGGTTTGAAGAGCCCTAGAAAATTTGCTAGATAAATTTTAATTAGTGCTTGATTTTAGGTTGTTTTTAATCAAAGGAGTTGTCGTGAAACTGATGGTGTTTCAACTCGACTCTTTAAATCATGCAAGAGGAAAATGAAATGCAATAATTTCAAATTCGATAAAAACTAGCTATGGGAAGGAGCAAGAAGTTTCAACCAAAGAAACAATTTCTTGATTGATTACTACGTGGATCAATTAATAATATTGTGAGATGTCAATGAAAATAATTCACGAGAACTTAAACTTTATAAAGTGTAACAGAAGGTGGAAAATCAAAGGTGTAATAAAGTGTAACCTAAACTTAAACTTTATAAAGTGTAACATAATTCACAAGAACTTAAACTTTCAAAATATTTATGAGTCTTATTGATGAGGAAAATCAAATATATTAGTCTTATTGATGAGGAAAATTCCCTTCTTATAGGTTTACATACTTCTCTAACTCAAAACCCTATTATATGTATTCATATCACTCAAAACTAGGAATTCAATATTACATGCATATGTAAGTAGCTCAAATATTGAAATACATGCTCTAACTAACTATCCAACTAACACATCAATATGTTAACTATTAAATGTGTAAGAATCCCCTAGATGGTTTTTCCATCAAGGAGTGACCCTCATTCCCCATGTTATATATTTGAGAGAGCTGACTAATTAGGCATTCTCGGGCCTTCCTTGTATGTTGTACTTGGTAAGGACTCCCTTATTTTTTTATTATCAATTCCTCTTTATTTAGATTGAAAGAATTCCTTCCTTTCTACAAACCTTGAAACATGGCAATATGTTGAAAAATGATTGTCAATTTTTTTCCAACTAAATGTGGATTTACATAGAGAAGAGGATTAAACTAGAGTTTTAGGCTATGCACACAATCAATTAATATCACTGGTGAAACTAGTGGTTTTTCCATATACAAATAATAAGGATTGGAAAAATGTTGAATGAGAGATATGACATATGAGAGTTGCATAGAAAATCACTTTAGAGATAATCTCATGAGTATACATATCAGGGGATTGTAATGAGGGATCATTGGTGTAGTGCAAGGAGGATTGTAATTCATTATGGGGCCTTGGTCACCTAATGTGAAAGAGGATATCATAGACATCTAACAGGTGATAGTATATACTACAAGACTAATTCAGATAGTTGAAGTGTATCCCATGACTTATGGTTTATGAAAGTGTTAAAGGGGAGGGAAAAAGTTGGAATAGATGTGTTTCTCTGCTGAGAAGGTAATTTCCTAGTGGTTTGCCTGTGTCTATCAATGAAATACAAATTTGTAACCCTAGGTCAAATGACAGTGTTAGATTGGAAATGTCATTGTTCTAAATAGGGAGTATGGTGGGCTAGATAATTTAAATATGAATGTTGAAATCCTTATCTTAAATTTAAATTTTCAACCCAAGAACACAATACTTTGATGGGGTATTATGCACATATTTCCAAACTACACCAGGAAAAATATCTAATAAAAAAAAACATGATAATTCTAGGAATGTTGGAACTACTCTAACAACAAGAAGGGATGCCTAATATCAACCTCTTTACTTATGCTTCCTTACTCTCCATTGTTGATGTATATACACTCTATCTACCCCAAGTTAAGAGAACATATAACCCTACTTGAATGACATAAATAATATTCTAATGAATGGCATAAAGCATTGACCCTACTTGAAATGGCATGTTGGAAAACTACTACATGAAACTAAGAATACTTGCAGGAAATGGTACATAACAAAAAATGATATAAACCATTTATGTATGGTTGTAGTTGTAGATATCCTATGCTATTTTTTCCAAATTGGTGATAGAGGCCTCCATGAATTCAACATTTTCACTTTGGTTAGCTACCTCTTACTATCCATATTCTACATTTCATGATAGCATTCAAAATTATGGGACATTTGATTGGATCATTTATCCTATAAATATCCTTGTATCAGTTGTATGTTTTGCACTAGAAAAATATGTGGAGGTTACCTTCCCCTATCTGAGAAATATAAACCTAAAATACAAAACCATAATCCTATAAGTTGGAAAATCAAAGGTGGGGTGGCAGGTATAAGTGATTATATTTTTTCTTAAGGGAAATAAAGAGGAAATCAAAAAATATAGTTTTAATGGGGTCTAAGCATTGAGTTTAATAATGAGGTGGAAGTAATGCCATATTTTAAAGGTATATATTTATTTAAGGAGGAATTTGTATGATCCATATGGATTTTGGTGACCTCCCACCTATTCCAACTAGCTCATTTTAACATTTTTCTAGTTCGGTAGATTGTTTCCTAGTTTTCGAGTCCCTGACTTTAGGGGCCGTTTTGAGGCCCTAAACAATGTTTTTAGGTCTTGGCACTATTAAAATGTGTAGGGATCACCACAAGAAACATGTGTATTCATCAGATATACCTTTCCAATGATCTATTGTGTGCCTAAAATGAATATTGTATGCAAAAGTTATGACCCCAAGAAGTTGATGTACTAACTTACCCAAACGGGGCCCACATGACTTTTGGCGCTTCATCTCCTAGGGTTAGGTTTTTGGATGTATATGGTTTTTGAAATTCTTGTTTATTGTAAAAATTCCTTGAGAGCCTCATTTTAATTATCTTCTAGTGAATGAGTGCAATCATCACATCTCTTCTCAGAGATAATCCACCACCATTCTAGCAAGCTTGTTTCCGCTGCATTTTACAGTTTCAACTTATTTCCTTATTGAATAGAAACCAATTTTACTATATATCTGTTATTATGTGTTAAGAATATTTTGATAATAATCTTTATTCATTTCATTCTTCTCATAAAATCTGGATCAGTGTAAATATTTCAACTATAGTCAATGACTCTTGAATCATTGTAAGGTTCCTCTTACGACATAGTACTCGTCAAGATCCTTGGCTATGTCATTGATTTCAAATAATGATGGAACTATCCCATAATTTTCTTATGTATATGGTGAACCATACATTCATATTAGCATTTATTCATTGGTGAACCATAAACCTACACTGACAGATCCATAATATTTAGAGGACATAATCAAAAGAGTATACATACCTAAATGGTGATTTTTCATTTTAGCAATCGAACATGCAAACAAACATTTGAGGTGGTGCTCAACAGCATGCCTCATACATGGAAAATAAAAATGTTTTTGTAAATTTGCAACTATATTTGATTTGACAAAATTCCCAACCAACTTCAAGAAATGAGATTACCAAATCAACAAATCCCTAGGTTCACTTGCAAGTGAGCACATCCTATCAAGTCAATACAAAAKATCTTTATTCATATGAAAATCAACCAAATTAATAATAAGTCTTGATTAGGTAGTGTGGGATCCTTGTTTAATGGTTGCATATAATTTCACAAACTTTATGTGTGTATTGTAGAACTCTTGATAGTGTTATATATCACACCTTTTTGTGTTAAGAACCACTTCAAATGATATTGGTGGTTGACTCGAATAGTAGTCTACATTTTTGTCTCTTGAATGTAAATTTTTTATAACCAATTGAAATTTCTATAATAATTTCCATTTCATATGTGGTGTGTTCTCAAGTTTTCTCTAGTTCTGTAGTGGCTTATGGTTAGATTGAATAACACTTTATTTTCCCTATACATTGTGTCTCCACTAGTGAAATACTTAAACAATGAAGAACATCTCTCTATCATAACTTCAAAAGTTGTGGATTGCGCCATTGAATGTCTCTAAGTAAAACACAATGGAATGACATTGTTGTGTCAGAAAAATACCTATCCCATAGTCATATGCATCATCTTTTATATCTTCATTAATCATAGGTGTAGTGCATAGATTCAAAATCTTCACTTCTTGAAAAACTTGTTGTTTTACCTTGGTCTAGATGATGAAGCCTTGTTTCCTCAAATTCCCTCTTAATATTTGGTTAAGTTTTCTGGTCAAGTGTGAGAATATTGGAATAAAGAATCTATAGAAATTAACCAATCCAAAAACAAACGAAGTTTTCTGATATTATTTAGCTCACAACTCATAAATGTGTGCATTCTTATTTAGGAAATGTAGTGGGCATGTGTGCACTTGTTTAGACCTCGGTCTTCATAAATGCCAATGACTTAGTATTCCATAATGCACACTAAGTTTATTATGAAAACTAGGTAAGCCTAGTCACCCTCTTGGGCTGTGTGCCCTTTATCATGCTCCAATTTATCTTCCATAGGTTCTTTCTTTGTAGAGAAATTCATCAAGGAGAAGTTACCTATTCTAGGAATTTATGAGATATTAGGTGAAATGGTGTTGTGTTCCTTAGTAAGATCAATATAAATTTAGAATATCATCAAATTATTGTTTCATATGTTTCATAGTTGCATAAGTTGCATAGTTGCATAAGTTTCATAGTTACATAAAGTTCCATAGTTGCATAAGTTGCATAGTTTCATAAGTTGAATAAGTAAGCTCAATATCAAGTTGTTTGTTTCATAGTTGCATGAGTTGCATAATTGCATAGATAAATTCATAAAATAATCATCAAGGAGAAGTTACCTATTCCATTCATTGATGAGATGTTAGATGAAATGACGTTGTGTTCCTTAGTAAGCTCAATATAAAGTTAGAATATCATCAAAGTCTTGTTGCATAAAGTTGCATAGTTGCATAAGTTGCATAATTAAGCTCAATATCAAGTTGCTCAAGTTTCATAGTTTCATAGTTGCTCAAGTTGCATAGTTGCATGTTCTATGGACCTATTTTTTCTAGGTTATCCTCTCCAATTTAGTGATTTAAATGGATATGATGATGTATTGGATGCCTTGGGTGATTGTAGGATTTTAAATCCATGGAGGTTGATGAGGGGGACACAATCCCCATTTTCTCTCATGCAATGTTGGTGAAGGGCATCCTTGAACTTCAACCTTCTTGAACCATATGCTAGTCGAGCCTTAGGTGTGAATGAAATCATCAAAATCATATCTAAAATAGGATACAACACTCACTCAATCATCCAAATAATTCATCCAAATAGGTTACTACTGCTAATATCTACAATCCTTCTTCAAATCATATGTCACAAATTGTCTAGTGTCACCCTTGCCATGGTACCTAGGATCTTTATACACATTTTTCCAGTCTTCCCTTTCCTTATATTCATCCAAGAATACTATTGTTGTAGGGTACAAAAGGAGAGGGGGGTTGAACCTAAGATATATATAATTGATATTGACCCTCCTCAATAAATTCATGCACAAGTGTTCCCTAAACATGGAGGCTTGCAAGTTACTAGGGAAATGACGATCAACCCTATTGAGGTTATGTGAGAATGAATTCCACCTTATTTAGTGGGAATAGGGAGAATATTTATGTTTGATCCAAGAAAGGAACATTGGATGGTTGTTAAAATAATATTATCATATGTGTAAGGAAAAAATGTCTATGTCTTAGTCTTCAAGATCAAGATAATGATAGTTTTGACTTACATGGGTTTGTCGATGAATATTGGGTTGGAGATGTGGAAAAGAAAGTGTCCACAAGTGCAAAGGTATTTTATTTGTTCCAATGAGTAGTGCGGTTGATGAGTAAGACACAAACCATCATTTCCTCTTCTAGTTCAAAGGCGTGATATGTTGTTGCAAAAAAATTGATCAAAGATGCATTTTGGTTATTGAGATTATGAAACAATAATGCTATCAAATAGGCTAGTTTAGAAATAGAATGTGATAGCCAAAGAACCATTGAAATTTAAATTTTTAGAAATAGAGAAATATATGGTTTGTAAGGTATTATCCCATGTTTCAAAGTTTTTTGGTTTTGGAGTGCTAGGATATCAATTCAAAATAATTTTGGGAACCACATAGAGATATCAAACCCCCTTGGGAGGGAGAGAACCAAACAAAATCTTAAACGAAAGGACAATACCATTGAATGACATTCTCAACCATTTTTAGCATTTTTAGCAACAATTAGAAGAGAGCCATTACCAATTTCTTTGACATCTCCATGAGTTTGGTTTCTTATGCCTTTGTTGACGTCAAAATGGAATCTATGACCCATAAATATATCCACTCTTGCATGGGTTTGGTTGGATAGGGCACATTTCTATGCCTCTGTCGATGTCTCCACTCTTGCATGTGGGGTTTCACTAGATATGGCTGATCTCCTGCACCTAGGATTGCACTCTAGTTGTTGTGTCCACTCCTGCACGAGGTTTGGATGGATAGGAATTCTCTCATGTGCCTATGTTGACTTCTCTTTGGTTGTTATCGTGAATTGGCATGGG
>JZKD02S1829732.1:63460-76094 GCA_000966675.3 Picea glauca
GTTTTTAATTAAAAATATATATATATAATATAAATTATTACCCCAAGTCTATAGAATAGTGGGGCTAGGTGCAAGTCCTATGAAAATTTGCAAAATAGATTTCCCCAACTCATGGCGGTCTCCTAGGCAAAGGGTGGTTTCCATAGCATGGTATGGAGTTTCTATTTTCCTTAAAATATAAAAACAGTGTAGTGGTTGGTTTCTTGTGTTGAATAAAAACATTTAGTGAGAAATATTGGTGGTTAGTACTCATGACTTTTGGTATTGCTATTGTTTCAACCACATTGAGTAAGAATCATCAAAGGCATATTTCACCCACATTTGGGTAATATATAGTGTTATATTTGGATGCAATATTGGTTTATAGAAATAGTTGGTTGGAATATCATATGTAAGATGTTAATATTTCTCTTGACCTCATTCACCAACATAAATTTCAAGAAACAATCAGAAGTCATTTGGGCATACATTCATTCATTGTTTGGGTTTTGTTATGAAGTATGATAGTGTGAATGCATATCTAGCCAAGGTCAAAGTCCTTCAGGGTTGGACCAATCACTCTAATACTACATATATAAAGATTTTATTAATCCTTGGTGGCATGAATTTCTATAGAAAATTCATTAAATATTTCTCTCACAATGTTCAACCATTTCATCAACTCTCCAATCAAAATAATTTATCATGGAATGTCACAAAACATAAGGGAATTCAACGATTCAAGGATTCCCTCTGTTGATCTATTCCTTGGTTTAAGCAATCAAACAATAGTGACATTACATTATTTGTAAGGAAACACTCATTTACACTAAGCATCAACCCCTTATGTTTATGAACTTTCAATGTAAGATTAAAAGGGCATCTTAAATGGGAATCTCATGTTTAAAATTTGTATCCCATTATTAATTACAAAAGGGGGACTATGAATAAAGTTGTTGATATGTTGAATATCCCTCCTTCCAAGGTTTTACATATTCTCTATACCTAATTAATTTGAATAGTTTGGATTATACCAACCACTTCTAGTTAATTTCCTCGTGTCCTTGAGAATCCATATCCATAAACCTTATTTGTAACAACCCCAACTACCAAATCCAGGGCATGATACCACCTAGCTATTGAATTTGAGCTATGATACCAATTTGTAACACCCCCATATACCCAAGCCAGGGCATGCTACCGCCTAGCTTATGAATTCGAGCTTTGATACCAATTTGTACCGTCCCCCAACCACCCAAGCCGGGGACATGATACCACAACAATATTTCTCTGATACCAAGCTCATTGTCATCTGTTGGGCAATCTCACTTGAAATAAAAAAATCTCACTCTATTTCTAATGGTCAGAATTGTCCATGCCCAGGCATAGACCTACTTTGTTATGGCACATAGAGCTCTTTATGGAACATCATACATATAAATTCAATAATAAAATGAATTCTACTAATACACAATTTAATGCAGAAATCACACTCATTTTCTACAAAAATATCACACGGGAAATATTATAAATATCATGACATGTACAAGATTCACATCATAAAAATTAACATAGAAATGGTAATTATATTTTTATGAAGGTCACCAACTATGTGCAAACCTTCCATGAACCTCCTATCCTTAGACCACATTGTTCATCACTATCAATAGTGGGTCACCTATGAGGTGGGACTAAACTCCACCCAGGGAAAAGGAAATCCTAGGCTAGGATGAGGTTACAAAATCTTCAGGAAGGATTCTTTCCCCAAGAGTCCACTCACGTTTAGAGCTTATAGTACCTCATTCCCCACATGAATGTCCCACCCTAGTGAGTTTTCCCCTTCTCTGTTCGATAGTCCTTCAGCTGCCCCACTCCCCTTCTAGAGCTTCAACAATAGGACATACATGAATTCTCAGAGCACTACAACTGTCGTGAGGCTCCCTCTAGGAAAATCACTTCCCCAACAACCTCTCTCACCTAAAGAGAGTTTTTCACAGGTATGACAACCTTCTTCTTCAATCCACGAGCCTGAAAATCCATCTATGAAAATCCACAAGACTGAAAACCTACTTATTCAATCCATCTCCCAGACCAATCCAGTCTAGGTAATCACAACAAAAAATCGGGCACGACTCTGGTAAGGACAATAGCCACATCAGTCTAGAGAAAAATGTGCGTAGCAACAGAAATTGGCTAAGGGAGATCTGGCTCAAGAAAAAAATAGATGTTCTATGCTACATAAAGAAGTATGGGTTAGCTTCACAGGTTGCAGGTTACAGAGCTTGCATCAAAGTTGCAAAGGTAAAATGATGGAGGTAGTGTGTGTTGTGTGGGTGCTCAATCTCAATGCGTGAATACATGAGTTGGGTGCTTGGAAAAAATGGCTAACTAACCCTCAAAATTAATGATTTCCCCACATAAATATTCATGTGCCAATATTTACACATGGATCTCTTGGGAGCTCGTTCTTCCCCACTTGGATTTCGTTCCTTTCCCAAAGGAACTTAGGATAAAAGGGTTTATTTCCCAAACTTTAGTCTTTAAGGAAAATATATTATAATATTCCCTTGGGGTTAAGCCCTCAAGCTTAGACCTTTTTCCTAGCCTCTTATCCCCTTTCTCTTTCCCTTCCCAGTGGATATTATTCCCCCATAACGCTTTCTTTGTGGTCGGTCTACACGTAGTGATGTATTTTTATTAATGATCTGCATAATTACATATACAAAAATAAGCTCATTGGACTTAGCATCTAGGCTCTTCGGCCTAATAAACAAATAATACTCCCATATTATAAACACTTGGATCACCAGCCTATAAATGAAATTACAATTCAACAAGGGCTCAACCTTGGGGAATTACAATCCCCTCCCCTTATTTATGAACAGTCCGCAGTGCATCATATTTACATATTACAACAAGATTTCAAAACTCTTCAAAAATATGTTAGTACTCTACCTGCATGGCCTCTTCATGCTCCCAAGTGGAATTGTTGGCACCATACCAGGTCCATTGGACCTTTACAAGATTGATGGCTCAATTTCGGAGCTGTTTGATTTTCTGGTCCAGAATGCGTACTAGATGCACTTGGAAAACACCTTCTTGCTCCACCTGAATCACATTCAAATCAATAACATGATTAGCATCAGGTATATATTTATTAATCAATGATACATGGAATACGTTATGAATGGTCATATATGGAGGCAATTCAATCATATAAGCTACTGGCCAAATCCTCTCTAGGATTTCAAATTTCCCACAATATCTAGCTGCCAACTTGGAACAATTTCCGAACTTCAGGGAAATTTTGTTGGCCTTCAATTTCAAGAATAGATTATCACCCACTTTAAACTCCCTGTGGGTTCTTCCCTTGTCATCATAGCTTTTCTTCCTGTATTGGGAAACTTTTAGATTATGTTTAATATTCAAATTTTCTCTTCCATTTCCCTGAGCAACTCTGGCCCAACCACTTCTCTATATGTTGGGTTGCCCCAGCTCACTGGTGTGTTGCACTTTCTTCCATAAAGTGCCTCAAATGGTCTCATCTTCAGATATGTCTAATACCCATTGTTGTAGGAAAATTATACCAAGTGTAGATAACCTTCCCATTTAGATGCTTTTTCCTTCACATACATTTTTAGCATATCCTCTATCACTTGGTTCACCTTTTTTGTTTTCCCATCAAAATCGAGATGATAAGTTGTACTGAAGTTCATATTTGTTCCAAACCCTTTGAAATAATCCCCTCCAGAAATTCGAGGTAAACTTTGGGTCACTTTCAGAGAAAATGCTTTTGGGAATTTCATGCAAGCATGCTACTTCCCTCATATAAATATCATCAACATTGGCTGCCTTGTGATTAATATTCATTGGAATGAAATTGGTAGCTTTAGTAAGATTGTCCACCACCACCATGATATAATTATGATGCTTGCTTGTTTTGGGCAATTTGGTTATGAAATACATTGTGACCATTTCCCACTTCAAATCAGGAATGAGAAATGGATGCAAAAACCATGTTGGGTGTCTATGCTTAGCCTTTACCTTTTGACACTCCAGACATTTACCAATGTACTCATCAATTTATTTCTTCATGTCTGGCCAATAGTATTGGATTTTGACTACTGCAATTGTTTTATGATATCCTAGGTGTCCAGCATAAGGTACATTATGCATCTCTTTCAAGATCATACTCCTCAATTCATGAGAATTGGGTAGATAAATTATGTTCCTGTATAGGAGAATTTCATCATTTCCCAATTTATAATCTTCAACCTTCTGCTGCATTTTACCTTGCTGCAATTTTGTTACTAACTCCATGTACTACAAATTTTCTTTTGTAGCCTCATAAATATTTCCTTTAAGATCATTTTGATACATGCTAATGGTTGTAGCATGCATTTCATTCACTCTCCTGCTAAGTGCATCAACCACTTTTTTTTCTTTTCCTTTGATGTGCTTGATATCAAAGTCATACTCATAGAGAAACTCTAACCATCTACTTTGTATGGAATTTAGATTTGGCTGATCAAATAGATATTTCAGACCATTATGGTCTATCCTCAAATCAAATATTTTTCCCATGAGGTAGTGTGTCCATTTATTTAAAGCATGTACTATGGCTGCCAATTCGAAATAATGAGTGGCATAGATCCTTTCATGCTCTTTCAATTTCCTGGATTCAAAACATACCAAAAAACCATTTTGACTAAGGAATCCACCAAGTCCTTCTTTTCATGTGTATGTGAAAACCATGAAATCCTCTTTAGGATCTGCAATCCTCAGAATTGGAGAATTGGTTAACAACTTCTTCAATGTTGGAAGCTCTTTTCACATTTTGATGTCCATTGAAACTTTACCCCCTTCCTTTGCAAGGAAGTAACCGGGTGACAAATACTTGAAAACCATACAATGAATCATATGTAGTAGCTAGCTAGACCCATGAAGGATATAAATTTTTTCACCTTCTTCGGTGGTGTCCACCCTTTAATAGATTCAATATTTTCATGGTCCACTTCTATCCCTTCTTCAAATATGATATGCCCCAAATAGTGAATTTGGTTATAATAAAATGAGCACTTTCTCAATTTGACATATAGTTGGTGCTCTCTTAACACTTGTAACACCATCCTCAAGTGATTCGCATGTTCTTCTTCTAATTTGGAATATACAAGGATTTCATCCAAAAAGACAATGAAAAACTTGTCTAAGTATTCATGGAAAACACCATTCATTAAGCACATGAAAAAAAACGGTGCATTAGATATCCCAAATGGAACCACTGTGAATTCGTAATGACTATACCTTGTTCTGAAGGAAGTCTTGCTGATGTCTTCATCTTTGATCCTTACTTGATGGTAACTAGATATGAGATCAATCTTTGAAAATATCTTTTCATCCTTTAAATAATCAAAGCAATCATCAATCCTTGGAAAAGGATACTTGTTCTTTACTGTTACCTTGTTTAATTGTATGAATTCAATACACAACCTCAATTTCCCATATTTTGATTTCACAAATAAAACTTGGGCACCCCAAGGTGACACACTTGGGAATATATACCCCTTCTTCAAAATATCTTCAAGATGCATTTGCAACTCCTTCAGCTCTAGTGTACTCATCCTGTAGGGAGTCTTGGATACCAAAGTTTTTCCAAGCATCAAATTTATAGAGAAATCAATATCTCTCTTAGGAGTTAATCCTGATATTTCCTTGAACACATCCTCAAAATATTTTAGGACTGCATGATCCTCAATATTTGACACCTTATCCTTAGTTTCTTCTTCCATATGAGTTGCAAATATTTGGAATCCCCTCTTGTAGCACTTCTTCATCTGCATGGCTGAGATCTCTTAGACAATAACTTCCCTAGGAATTCCTTGGACTGTGGTTGGGTTCCCTTCCTCATTCATGCAAGTAAATTCCTTTCTGTGGTAGTCTAAGATAGCATGGTGTTTATCAAACCTATCCCTACCAATTATATAGTCATATGAACCCAAGGGAAGGATGTTCAAATCTTCCTTCGTACTTAGCCCATTCATGTCCACGGGACATGTTTTAACCATCTCAACAACTTTTCTCTTGGCTTCTGTAGACAATTGTACCAGTCAATATTTCCCATTCTTTCTTCTTGGAAATTGAAATATTTCCACAAATTTAGGATCTATGTAAATATGACTATCTCCCAAGTATATTAAAATAGTAAAGGCATGGTTAATGATCATACCTTCTACTTCAATCATGTGTGATTGAAACTCTACTTGATTGTTTTCCAAGGTTGCATAGATCCTTGGAAAACTTTTCCCCATGTTCTCCATTGTTTCAGCTTGTTGTACATTGTGGGCAATCTCTATAGATATGATGGCATTTACAACCCCAACATTGAATGGGTGTTTTCCTTGGACTTTGTCCACCTATCTCATTCACTCTGGGCTCTCTAGGGTTTTTTTTTCCTTGAGAACTATTTCTGATGAAGGGTGGCCTGTTCCCCTTCTTCCTCTTCTCTATGTTGAATTTCTTCATGTCTTCCCAGGATCTTTGGAAAGTAGGATTTCCATTATGTTGATCATATAAGAACTTGTCCCTCGTTATGGTTTCCTCCAAAGTCTTGGGATCATCATACTGAATTTTATCACTGATGAATGATGGTCGCTGACTCAAATGTATTTGAATTTTAACTATTTCATCTTTGATTAAGGAGACATACTTCAACAGTTCTAAAAAATATCCTTTCATACTCATCAATGGCCATGCTACCCAATTTGATTTCGAACAAATATTTCATCTTTTTTTCAAAATACCTCTTCGTTAAGTATTTCTTCTCAAAATTCTTCTTGAATTCCCTCCAAGTCACATTCATCTCTCTGATGTTCTCCACTTGCACAAGATGATCCCACCACATGGATTCCTTTCCTTTAAGCTAGTAGATAGAAATTCTTCCTTCCGCGTGAGAAGATTAATTATGCAGTTGGAAATATTTTCTCATGCCTAGCATCCATGTCTCAATATCTTCATCCTTCTTGTGCTCTCCATAAAAAGTAGGAGTTTTGATCTTATTCATTTCTCCTTTCAGTTCATCCACCCAAGACCTCTTATGTTTCTTCTTGACAGGAGATGGAATCGAGTTGTTGTGTGCTCTCCTATTAGAATGTCCTTGGGAATGATGATGATGTCTACTACCACTCCTTATTCTTGATTTCTCCTCAGGGGACCTGTTGCTTCCTGATTTTCTAGAGACACTCTCCTTATCCAATTTATTTTCAATTATGTTCAAGATCTTCATTAACTTCATATTGAAGTCTTCCTTGGATTTTGTAAGCCTTTCATTATCAGCCTTGTGACTTTGGACATCTTTCTGCAAATTTTTGATGGTCTCTACCATATTCATGTTATCATCCTTTCCTTCTCCATGTCCATTGGAGTTGGTTCCTTCCATACCCACCTGGACATTCATCCCTCTGACTTCATCTTCTTGACTTTAGATTATCTGTGTATCATCTATATCTATGAACTCTATGTTGATATTATCTTATCAATCTGCTGTTAATTCTACAAAATTTGAAGCCAACAGAATCTTGTCAGGCTAACTGATTCAACAATTTTATAAAAACATGAGCCATTTTGTTTCAATAACCTATGAGACTTATTTTCTTCTTTAGGTGCAGGCCCCCAATACCAATTCTAGACCCTACAGACTCCTTTTCTAGGCCCCATTTTCATCCTTAAAACAAATAACTTTAGGGAACTATCCCTTTTTCTTTGTCCCTCAATCGCATGTGATCAAGTGCTAGCAGATAGTTTCTTATTTGTATCCTAGGGAACTTCGGGGCTAAGAAAATTTTGGCTTCGACAGTTTCTCCTTCTACACATCAAAAAACCCCCAGACCATTGAATGGGAAAACTCATTGTGAAATACACCCTCAATACCTTAGTATAAGCACCATGTGTTTAATCTCATAACCAAGTTCCTAAATGTAATATCCCAAGAATGAGCCCAGTTTTAATTATAAATGTAACATCTTTTATAGGCTAGTGAGCCAAGTGATTATAATCTAGGAGACTTATGTTATGATTATGTCGGAGAGACTAGATGCTAAAGTCTAATGAGCCTATTTTTGTATATGTAAATACTCATATCATTAATATAAAATACATCGTTGTGTATAGACTAATCAAGATAAAAGAGAATGGGGTACTAACCTCCACTAGGTAGGGAAAGGGATGGGGATAATAGGCTAGGAAAAGGGATAAGCTTGAAGGATTATCTCTATGGGAATAATATTATAGTATTATTTCCTAAAAACTAAGGTTGGACATAAAATATGTTATCCTAATTTCATGTGGAAAGGGAACAGATGTTAAGTGGAGCTCATGCAACTTCATGAGGACAAGTATCTGATTAGGGACATGCAATTATATTTTGAAAATGCGTTCGTCTTGGTTGTTTTCTTTCCATTCTTTCCATGCTTCCCACTCACACACGCACTAATATTGAACATTCAGGAAACCAACCATTTCCTCCATTGTTAACCTCTGCCACTTCTGAAACCTGCAAACTCATGAAGCTAACTATTTTTTCCCATGAAGCACAACACGACTGCATAGTGCCTAAGCTAGATCACACCTTATCCATTTTGTTGTTGTTATCCACGCTATCTATGGATTGGTGTGTCTTGTTTTCATTACCAAATCCCATACCCAATTTTTCTATTGTAGTTAACCATTTGACTTAGTCACTGGACAAAAGAAGCAGGTTGTCAGGCTTGTGGTTTTGAAGAGGTGGGTTTCTAGGCCCATGGATTGAATAAGCATGTTTTCAGTCCTGTGATCAAATCTCTCCAGGTGAGAGAGATTGTTGGGGAATTTATTTCTCCTAGAGGGAGTTGAGAAGTAGCTACAAAGATCTAAGAATTCTTGATCCGACATGTTGCTAAAACCCTAGAAGGGAATTGGAGTAGCTAATGGACTATGGAATAGTGAAGGTGTATATTCGTGGGGTGGTACAAACATGTGGGGAATGAGAGTCTATGAACGTTGGTCGTAAGTATGTTCCTAGGAGGGAATCGTTCCTATTGCATTGTGTAACTTTTCATAGCCTCATCCTAGCCTAGGATTCCCTTTACCATGGGTGGAGTTTAGTCCCATCTTGGGGATGACCCACTGCTGAGAGTGATGAGTAATGTGGTCTATGGATGGGAGGTTCGTGGAAGGTATGCACTCATTTGGTGGTCATATATAAAATATAAGTACCATTTCTATGTTCATTTACATGTTGTGTATTTGTACATGTTTATATTGATGAGTATTTCCTATATATGTTGTATGTATAGGATTATTGTTATTTCCGCATTAATCTGTGTATTAGTAGAATATGTTGTATGTTTTATGTTTTATATATATATATGGTATTGTTATTTTTATGGAGATGGCATGACTGGACTATAATTCCATGTATGTTACAATGTATGGTGTTCCAAAAGAGTCTTTATGTGCCATAGCCCATTAGGTCTCTGGATGGGTATGTCACATTTTTTTTATCATAGCTTAAATATAGAAAAATTGTAGTGGCATTTACCATCTTGGGTGGTTGGGGACATTACAAATTGGTACTAGAGCCTATGGTTTCAAAATTGAACCTAGATGGGATGTGCTTGAGGAATTGAAGTAACAATTCCATAAGGATTGGATGTACAAAGTGCCAAAGGGGAAATGGGAAAGATCTTGGGTGGTAATGGAAATCAAAAGAGAAGTGGTGGAACAGTTACCACAACAAGCATGGTATTGGGCCACTAAGTTCAAATTTGAGCCATAGGATCTGTTCGAGAGAAGGAAGACCCTTTACAACCGTCAGATCTAGAAAAAGAAGCATGGTGGTTAAGAAAATAATTCCTTTAAACTTCGCCACTCTGGTTGTTTGAATTTCTTTGTCATAAAATAATAAAAATCCCCAGAGCTCCAAAGTTACAGAGTGGATCTACTACGTAGATCACTAGTAGAAGTTCTTGACCGTTGGATTTGGCCAAAGACATATCTGAGTTGTAATATCAAGAATGGATCAGGAAGTGGGGCACAGTTTTTAAGGTCATATCCTAATTGTCAGATCTACACACAAGTGAAGTGAGTCATAGATCTCATGCCAGTTCAGAGGTTCGACACTCTGGGAGAAGTGATTCCTTAAGACGTAAGGAGAGAAATCTCTCGAAGTCCTAAAATATAGAGTTAATATAGACCATTCATATTTGAGGACATGTGTCAACAGATCAACCTATTTGGGAATCTGACGTTAAGGGGATTTTTGGTGTAGTGTGGGAAATCTCTTGGAGCCCCAAAGTGTCGAAGTCTAGAACCAATCTGGACCATCCATTAACAGAGACACATGTCAGTGGATTATCAAGTTTCCAGAAGTTCGACAATTCGACACTCTGAAATAAATGTTTTGTGGTTGAGTGGAAGGAAGAGATCCTTGAATTCCAAGAGTGTCGAAGTGACATGATATGATCGTCACCGGGGGTGACGTGGAATTGTTCAGAAATTCAATAGTTCAACAGTTTTGAAAATGTGATGATTAGAAGAAATCATCAAAGTACTAAAGCTATGAGAAGCAGTTGTTTTCCATTCGACATTAGGGAGTTAACAAGTTGTGGATGTAAAAAATTATGAATCCTGAAGTTTCAAAGTTACAAAGAGCCAATGTGACGTCACCTAGGGTGGCATGGACTTATTCTATGCCTGCCATGTGTCACTTTATTTTTTTACCTTTGACAGGACTTAGGTTCCAATTGTGACCTGACACATATCACTTGACAGTGAGGCCACGTGTCACCTCATGTTTCTGACACATAGCACCCCAGTTGTGTAGTACTAAATGGACCCCGAGAGTTCTCCAATTCGACATTTGAAAGGAATGAAGTGTGAGGAAGGTGAAACCCCTGAAAATCCAAAGAGAATATTACATCATCACCATTGATTGGGAGAGGACATGCAGTAGTCAATCCCGTAGTTAGGATACTTGGCACTCTGAAGGATTCAAGGCATAAACAGATGAGGTCAAGAACTCATGAAGGATGGATTCCATCTTAATCATTGATCACAAAGGACGCATGGCACCATATTCCAAGTTCTGGAGACTTGGTACTCTAGGGGAATTGAGTTGTAGGTTTCTTTGAGTTGAGATCTCCCAAAGGTCAAAGTTAATATCAACCATTGATTGGGAGTTGATACGTGGAGGAAGGAGAGGACCTCTGGTAATTCGACACTCTAGGAGATATGTGGAGAGGTGATTTGGAAATATCTGAAGCTTAGAGAGAGAATTAAATCCTAGCCATTGATCGAGAGAGGATACATGATATAATATCCTGCATTCCAAATACTTGGAACTATGAAAGAATTGAGAGTGTGGACAGTCCATAAATCCCAAATACAGAGTTCCAGATTTTATCGTGGCCATTGGTTAACGATAAGGCGTAGTTCGTTGATTTGTTGTTGTGAGTTCGCCAATTCGTCAATTCAAGAGGCAATGCAATATGGAGCCTCATAACTCTCAAAGCCTGGATTCTCAGAGCTCCTATTGACTGTAGATATAAAAATATAATGAGGATTTTCGATCAGTGCATCCTCCAAGTATCTAAAGTGCGAAGATATGGAGAGACAGTCTGGTAGTTCGCCAATTCGATGTTCGGGATAAGTCAATGTGGAAGCTGAGAGAACCTCTGAAGTTCTGTAGCCTGAATTTCCCTAGGCTCCAGACAAGTGCCTATCATTTAGTGCTTGGTCACATCCCATGGTCACATGAGGTTGGGGTCAAAATAAAAGGGTCTTATGCTCGAAAACTAAGTTAAAGAAACAATAGAAAAGGGCCTAAGAAGGAAGCCCGCGGGGTTTTGATTGTTTGAACATACATCAAAAGTGGCAAAGAATATATGTGAACCCCATGAGTGGATCCAAGAAAGGTCCAAAATCTATTTTTGGCTCTGAGATAGGAGAATAAATGCACAGAGATTTCATCATTGAAAGAAAAATTATCAATTGTTAATAACTTTATTCTCAAAACTTAGAGTTGAGCAAGGAAGTAGTCAATGGAAAGGTCATGGAAAGAGGGTTCTAGGTATTCCATCATAATTGAGGATTAGTTGAATCTTAAACAGAAAAAGTTAAGAATCCCTGTGTATATTATTGTAAGCCTTAGAGGAAAAGAGAGGTGGCCAATTGAATGATAATCTGACCAATAGAATGAGGATTGTAGTTTTTTTATTTAATCCAGAAAGAATGAAGGCCTGAGAGCCTGTGTAATTGTACATAAACATAAGTATGTGAAAGAAAAGGAAAATACTCTATTTCGAGTATTTTGGATGCCTCTGTAATTATGTCTATTTATTTGTGTATTATATACCTCTATGAGGAAGAAGCGTATGTCTCCTCATATAATTGAGTTTGCATAGTTTAGGTATAGGGATTGTGTTGCAGGACGAGAAAGAGAAATATGGAGAGGAATACTGGTATAAGTCTACATTCAAATCGAGATCGAGAATCATTATTCCATTTATCATCGATCAAGAGTAGGATCTGTGATCCTACTGAAAAACAAAAGAGAAACAAAAATTAATCATGTCGATGGGAGACAACACATCCCTTATTGCTAACAGAGTGTGTAGTGGAA
>JZKD02S1829743.1:25830-35939 GCA_000966675.3 Picea glauca
GTGTCTACAAATAATTAATCATAACAAGGAATATGCATATCCCTCCGTAAAATTGATTTAGGTTTCAAGTTAGTTGCCCATTGACTTAGGTCATTAATCATTTAACAAGTTTGCAACCTCTCCCAATATGAAATTGCAACAATTGAGTAATAGTGAAACATAAGACCATTATCTATACATTCCCATCTTAAAACCGCCAAAAAATGACTCAGCTACAAACTACGAGTACATAAAAATATCAAAGGGTCCATTGACAACAATTCTTTCCAGTGTATATAATAAGACATTGAACATTTCCATTCATCTAGGAAGCCTTGAAAGCTAGAGTGACATCTGGATTACCAATGCCAGGAGTCAGGACACTTATTCACADATGGCATGGACAACATGAYTRTAAAATGAAAATATACADAAGCAACTAATTTGAATAGTTGCAGAGGACATRTAYCTYTCCCAGGAAAATTTTAAATCTCTCTCACATATACTACCACAACAAAAGTAAAGTTCAATATACATCATTTTTTTGGTGTATCCAAATCATTCAATTCGTCATTTTGATCACTGTGATGAGGTTCTGATGATTCCCCCATACATGAACTTGGACCATTCTATATACCTGCAAAACACTTCAATAAAACTAAACTGATGCAGAATCCTTGCTCTCTAACACAGTGAGTGATAACATAGTTGCAGGCAAGATGACTTAAGGTGGGGAGACAATGACCGCAACTACAAGATAAGATGACTTAAGGCTCATAATAATCTTATTTATATCATCTAAAATTTTGATGGTGCATTTTTTAGTGCTAACACTCACAACATTAGCAATAGACATCAATCACATAACTTATCTCTTTTTGGATATCACTCTCCTTTGAATGTGCATGCATACCCCTACCATATACTTATGGATTCTTTGAATATACTCTCAAGGAAATGCATGACTTGTCAAGGCAAGGCAAGACATGCCAAGGCAAGGCATGGCTTGTCAAGGCAAGGCATGGCATGTGAAGGCAAGGCAAGCCATGGCATGTCAAGGCAAGGCATGTCAATGCAAGGCATGTCATTTCAAGGCAAGGTATGCCAATGCAAGGCAAGGTCTGTCAATCAGGTTAGGAAATTGAGGCTTTAGGTGAGGTCGTTGGAGGATCCCCTAAACTTTACAAGGTTTTAAAATTTAGTGAAAGATTCGCCAATATTTTACAAGATTTTATAATTATGTGAAAGATTCGCCAATATTTTGCAAGATTATATAATTGACTAAAAGATTCACCAAAAAATTATATATACATTTTATATTATTGATAAAATAGCCTTCAATTTTTCCTATGTATCATGGGGATTCTCCGATTTATTATACATATAAATTTAGGGGGATACGTTCTCGAAAACCTGATTGACCAACAGACAGTTTTCTCGGATCGCTCCCACCTTGGCGAGCAAATTCTGCTGTGCTGAAGAGATTCTGCTCCAAATCTCGGTCACCTGGGATTTGAACATCCTAGTGTCTATCATTCTGTTCTCAGTGATCTCTACTCGAGCCTGCAGCTGTTCAATCAAATTCCTCCGTTGGCTCGCCTGCATCCAACCCTCCCGGACCACCAACTATACTTGCTCAAGTTTAGTTCTGAGCACCTCAATTTCACTTTTATCGGCCAATCTGGCCTACTCTATTTCCACGCTCAACTGACCTTTAACATTCTCCGTGGTTGTAGCCAATCTAGCTTCAAGAGTCCTGATTAGGTGATTCTTTCTTTTAAGTTGGTTCTTCAAAAGTCTGACTGAGAATTAATTCACCGAGGCATACGCTCCTAGCGTCCCTGCGATTTCAGTGGTGAATTGCTCGTTCTTTTTATCCTTTCCATCGGTCATAACTTTATACTTTTTGGCAGTCGACTCTCCTTCCTGGTAGAATTCCCTTTTTACTATTTCTTTTCTCTTTTTATCAAAGAAAAACTCATTCGGCGGGAGTTCTTCTGCTCTTATGGGCCTCAACTCCTCATTGAATATCCATCCTTCTACGATATTTCCCTGCATCGACTGCAAGGGGGTCACAAATGTGATGGGTTCTCCGATCTATTTCGTCGATTTTCCTGGGGTATCGACCAGGTTCTGCTTCTTTGATGGTTCTGGGGTCTTTATCTCTGTCTCTGGATTCTGTTTCTTTGGTAGGTCCGAAGCCTTTTCCTCTGCTTCTGGATTCTTCATTTGTTCCTCCTTGTCCTGGTGTTTTCCCGGGTCAGGAGTTGCATCTTTAGAACTTTCAACCTCGTTCTTTTTTGTCTTCGAAACACCTGGACCCTCACCTCGTAATACAACGAGGAGACAGCTACATCGATGTTCCTGGAATCTCAATACCTCGGCTCTATCCTTGAGTGCCAAGGATTGGATCCGGGCCAGAATTTATTCATAGGACCTCGCTCCTCAGAAAATGTCATCTGAGGGTGAATTCTCATGCTCAAATCTTTTGATCCCACAATTAGCCAAATGATTGCTCACGACCCTCTGTGGATCGTGCTTCTTATATTCGATGGAGGCCAAATTTAGGTCTTCCAGGGCTACAACCTCGGCTTTGGCATGCCCGAAATCTAATAAAGAATAAGAATTCAAACAAATGGGAAAAGATGACCATACCTTCTTTGAGTACCCTTTTAGCTCTTTAATCACACCGCCAATTACTGTCTACCTGGCGACCTCATGACAAGCCAGCTTATCGAGAATGAACAATGGCAGTGCATGCGGGGGAACAGAAGCCCCGAAAACTCTGAGGTATGAAAATTCTGTTTCTATGTACCAGTCTGCTATGCTGCTCAGATTTGTCACTATGCTGTCTGAGATACGAGGTGGCAAGTGACAAAAAATGGTGATGTGCAGGGGCACCATTACCCAGTTAAAAATTTCATAAGAAAAATTTTCTTCTTTGTTCTCCCATAATTTGGCATGATATACATGTATGGGTTCATTTTCGGCTGGAGTCCAACTCCATTTCATCAATGGAAATGGTTTCATAGAACAAATCGCATCCATAATGTACGCAGACATGAAAAATGACGACACCCTTCCATTCTCCTTCTACTCCCGCTACTCTGTGACCTGATTGGCCAAGCTATCCGAAAGCATCTTTGCCCAATCAAAAGAACAACCTTCTGTGACCTGAAACATAAGAGGCACCCACGCAAGGAAAAAATGCGTTGTGTCCTCTCTCCCATATAACCGGCATGTCATCATGGCCACATATTTATAATGTGGTTCTAATGAAGCAATTGACTAAATACCGTGGGTATCAGCTCTGAACTTCCCGGCATTTGAAACCCAATCCTTTATCAAACTGGACATGGTCTTATCGTACTGTATGCATTCCTTCTCCTTGAATTCCTCCAAGAATTCAGCGCCATATGTGTGGTCGGACATCACGGGTAGCTTATACATGGTTTGCAGATGCTCTAGCCTAAAAGTCCCAATGGTGACTCTCTGCTCATCCATGATAGTCCTGCTCGGTTTGTCCACATGATCCAATGCCCATCGGATCATGTCATAATATGGAAGCAACCGTGGCCTGGCTGCTACCCTGTGCATTCCGGATTGGACGACAATTTGGTACTTGGTGGTTATATCATCTCTTTCGTTGTTGTCAGAGTCGTTAGAATAATCCACCAATTCTAACTGCAACATATCTAAAACATATGACCAGTTAGGGACCGAGTTGATATTTCGGGGTGAAGTATCGGAGACATTATCTGAGCCTTGTCCCGAAACCTCGACATTTTCCTTTGCTGCTTTCCATGGAGCCATGGCCGAAGCTTGCGTTTTAGCTCTTCTACGATAGAACTGCGTATACATACAGAAGTCAGTTTACTCAGAAGTGATGAGCTCTGCGTGCTATGAAAATGAATTTGTTACAATGAAAAGCAGCTCTTACATATATTTGAAAACTCAATACCTTTCAAAACAAGCCTGCCAAATCATATTTAGAACTAAATTTTTGCAGTAAAAAATCCGATCTTATATTCATAGATTTACCCTATTTCCTCATTAATGTCATAAATATTTGGCGATTTAAAATTCAGTTGGCGTATGGAGAGAAAAAGGCCTCCTCGTGAATCATGCAAGCATCGAAACATGGGATATGCCTTGATTTAGCTTAATTAATCCAATCTCACCAACGGTAATTAATATCTCGCTATTCGTTAAATCAGGGATTTTTCTTTAACATTTTGAGTCTCTAACTCCCGAGACTGCGAAGATTGAATTTGGTTTAATTAAATGTAATCACGATTTGGGGCTTGATTAATTTTATAATTATTATATTCACCATATCGCAACTCGGTGCTTCGAAGATAAGTTTATGGGAGATTTATATGCCGAGCTGCGAAACCGCGAGATCGCGACAACATACCTTAATTAAAAGGAAGATAATTTTTGGATTAAGTGATTAATTAATCAAATTATAATTGTATCGTGAATTCGCAAATCGAGGTTGAGACGTTGTAACATTCGAAAAAGATACTGCCGAGTGGTGAGGTGCCGAGAACAACTTTAACCATGGTTAGCTTTTACCTTCGATCCTGTACATGGGTTATTCAAAAGGACTTCGTGTCCTCGGCTATCGGGGCTATGATAATAAAAATTTGGGTTTGGCGAACACCGAGGTGAGAAACCCCGATGACGCTTAATCACGAGTTAGAAAAAAATTTACCCTTGTTACTGCCTTGAGTGGAACGTTAACATGATTTCGTCGTTTCGTGACTCAGGCTATGGAGACTACATGAATTATAGTATATGACATGCGAGATCCCGAAGTGGAACAAAAAGAGGAACGTTTCTACAAAAGGTAGGACTTGTTTCGAGAGTATAAATATCATCGTTGCTCGTGTGATCGGCTTCAGATATCATCGACATCTCAGAGGAACTAAATAAAAAACATTTTTAGATTTCAAGCATTAAAAATGAAACTTGTGAAGGGCTAGAAAAACAAGGGCGGCTCCAACATAGGCTCCAACTACGGATCCTGCCTTCCTGCGAGGTGGGAAGAACAGTAGACCACGTGCCAATATTGGGTAAATGGAGTCAAAAAGCTCAATCAGGCGGAAAGGTTCCCGAGAATAGTATACCGAAGGCGGAAAAAATACTTCGTTCTCTACCTTGAAAAGTTTTTTCAAAATCAGAAACTCTTTTTAAACGCAGATTTAGTCATTTTCACAATTTTCTCTTTCCCACTGCTAAATTTAGGTATGTTTTAAGATAATCGAAATAACCCTAGGAGACCCAACGGATCTTATGTCTCTCAACTTGCATCAAAAGAATGAGATTATATGTTTTTAATTGGGGAGTCCCGTCTGAACTTGGGATGTGGATTGGGTTTTTAGAAAGAATTGGTTACCAGAGTAGAGTAATATTCATGTATAATAGCCTTATAGATATCTCAGACATTGCTTCATTTCCAGCAAGCCTCTTCAGTACCCCGGTGAAGTTATCTGGCCCCTTTTACTTAATTTCCTTTCACCACTTCAGAATATATTAATGCATTTAAATGCTGAGACGATGACAATCATTTCTGAATTTCCTTTCATCGTCCCTTGGACTAAGTGGGGGCAATCATTTCTGAATTTCCTTTCACCACCTGTCTCATAATTTACTTTTTTGAGCGCGAAGATGGGGGCAATTAGTTTGTATCAGGGATGATATCTGTGTAATATTTTTCATTAGAGGTCTGTCAACTTACTTTGATTACTCGGTACCAACCTTCCCTTGACCTTCACAACATCTTTGTTCTTAGGGAGAAAAAGGAAATAACTTTTGAAGGGCATCCCATTTGAGCAAGCTTTAATCCTCTGATACCGTTGAAAAACCTAGGGAAGTTAAGATCGCTATAAACGTTCCTTCGCTTAGTAGGGAATTGAGTAGTTGTGAAGACCCACTTTCTTTCCACGATCTATTTTGAAACTCACGAGGTTTAAAAGAAATTTTTTTATCCCTTCCTAATGAAATGGGAAGATGATGACTCATTAAAAGTTAGACCCAAAGATAGACAGGATGCCAGGTAGTGATTTATTGACTGAAAATACAGAGGTCAGACAATTCAAGACTGACTCTTGTAGATATTTTTGGGGATAGTTTTCTTTGACTGACTGTTTTTTGATTTAGTGTATCATTCAAACTATTTTAAATCAAAGATTATCAAACCAAGAAACAATCCTGTTATCTAACATTTTAGTTGATATTGTAGTTTGAATGGCGTTACCTCAGTTTTCTTTAATAGTCTTTCATAACATGTGTTTTTGAGAAAGCTCATTTTTACCTTTTCCTTTCATTTTATTCGCGCAATATGAAACTACTTTAGGTATCACCTGTTTTATGCCGATTTATTTCTAACACCGACTTGTAAATTACTTTTCCTACTAGTTTCGTATGCAGCTGGAATCCTGTACAAAGCAAAAGCGAATCTTATTCGAAATATGTTGAAAGTTCATGAACGAAAAAGAAAATCAAAAGAAACATTTAAACGAAAATACATATATGTACATCAAATATATATATCAAAATGTATATTTTTTTAAAAATCTAGTGACTGTTACATCATGTAATGCTTTGGACACTGCCCATTGACAGGGGTGTGGAGGAATTCTCCGTCTATATTTTCCATTAGGAAATAATTTTTTCCTTCTGGAGCCGAGACCCTGAATGGTCCATACCAGAGGTGGTCAAATTTACTATGTTTTGCTGCTTCCTCTTTTCTTGCATCCCATATTAGTACTAAATCACCTGGATGGAATTTCCCGTCCTTTGCTTTGCGGTCGAACAATGCTTTCATATCATCCTGGTACTTCTACATATTTTCATCAACTTCAACTCTATGCTATTGAACCTCAATCAGTTGATTAATTCTCCTGGTTACATGATTGGGTTCTTCATTTTGATCCTGCCAAAATTTCATCACTGGCAGTGCTAGGTTTATAGGTAGAACAACATCTGTCCCATAGACCATTTGAAATGGTGAAATTCCGATAGACCTTTTAGTGCTGATGCGGTTTTCCCATAATGCGTATTTCAAGTGCACATGCCCAAGCCTTTTATTTTCATCCAGTACTTTCTTGATTATGTTTACCAGGCTCTTATTAGATGATTCGGCCAATCCGTTCCCCTGGGGGTAATATGCTATGGAATGGCCGAGAATGATGTTATACCTCTGACAGAAACTGATCATAGCCATAGATTTAAAGGCCTGGGCATTGTCGGTAACTATCTTTCGGGGACAACTAAATCTTGATAAGATATTGTCTTCCAAGAAATCGATTACCACCGAGTCTGTTTCCCTTTTGGTTGGAATGGCTTCCACCCACTTAGTAAAATAATCTGTAGCTGTTAAGATCCACTTATGTTGAGCACTGGAATGGGGATTAATATCCCCTATGAAGTCTAGACCCCATTGTTGAAATGGAGCTTCAACTCTGACGGGAACTAGTGGCAGTGTAGGCAGCTTCTGTTTACCAGCGAATATTTGACAGGGGTTGCAGGCACGCACTTTGGTATTGATGTCCGAAAAGAGTTTCGGCCAGTAGTATCCAGCTCTCAAGATCTTGTAGGCTGTAGCTCTCCACGTGTGATTCCCCCCACAGACTCCCTTATAAAATTCATCTATAACCTGTTGAGTTTCCGATTCGACTAAACAAAATAACAGGAAACCGAGTGGATCCTTCCAAAATAGTTGACCTTTGATGATACAATATTTAACCACATGGAGTTTTAAATATCTGCATTTAGACGGTAATAGTTCATTTGGGCATGTCATGTTTAGTAGGTAAAACACTATGTCTCTATGCCAGTCCGATGATAAGAAATTCTCTTCGATTTGGTTTGGACTTGTTTCTTCTTCCAGTTCATTCGTGTCTGTGTGTTTGTCGCTTCCCTACAGGCAATTGATATCAAGAGATCTGATATTTGATTCAGCTAAGGGTTTGACTAGGCCTTGCCCTTTTATCAATTTGGTCAGTTTAAGTTCCAAATCGAATTCTTGGGTTTTAGCAAGCCATCGCCCTCTTTTTTCATCACTGTCTGGTTGTACCAATATATCTTTCATAGAACTGGTAGGCACATACACGATAATTTTTTAATGTAGTACATAAGTTCTGAACGCCTTTAGCACTTTTACCATTGCATATGCCTGTTTTTCTATTATGTCATACTTCAGTTCTGCGTCTCTAAGGCTCTTGCTAAAAAATGTGATCAGCCGTTCGAATCCTTCATCATCTTTTTGTAGGAGCACCACAGTGATAGTATGTTCAGAAGCAAACGAGAAGATAAGAAAATCTTTGAGATAATTTGGGCTTGCTAACACAGGTGCCTCGCTTATGACTTTTTTAATATGCACAAACGATGGTCTGGCTTCGGTTGTCCAATTTACTCCGCTATCCTTCTTCAACATTCCTGTGATCATTTTGACAATCCCAGCAAAATTGGGGATAAACCTTCGTAAAAAATTTATGGTTCTTAAGAAAGATTGAATCTCTTTTACATTTCTGGGGATATTTATAGTATTTATTACTTCAATCCTCTTAGGATCAATCCTGATCCCATCTCTAGATACGATATGGCCCAGAAGCTTACCTTCTCACATAGCGAAATGTGATTTCTTTGGGTTCAAAGATAGACCAAACCTGTGACAATTTTCGAAAGTGTGTTTCAGATGGATCAAGTGTTCTTCATTGGTGTTAGAAAAAACCATCAAATCGTCGTGGTAAATGACTACGAACTTGTCTCTTTCTCCTATGAAAGCGATGTCCATAGAGCGCTGGAATGTATCCCCTGCATTCATCAAACCAAACGACATTTTGTCATACATGAATGTACCCCATGGTGTGGTGAAAGAAGTCTTTTCCCTGTCTTGTTCATTCATAGCGATTTGATTATAATTGGAGAACCCATCTATCATAGACATTTGGTTAGCTCCAACAACCTTTTCTAAAACATGGTCCATTTTAGGCAGCAGATAATTGTCCTTGAGAGATGACTTATTTAAGTTTCGGAAATCCACACACAACCTGATTTCCCCATTCTTTTTCCTGACCGGGACCAGGTTTGCTACCCAGTCCGAGTATCTCAGAGGTACAATTATCTTTGCGTCTAAATTTTTTTTAACTTCTCTTTCGATCACAGGTAACAAAATGGGGTTAATTTGCCTAAGATTTTGCCTAAACAAATTGACCCCAGGTTTTAAAGGTATTTTGTGATCAATTATGGAAGTGTCATATGTTTTCAATTCATCATAGGACCAGGTGAAAAAATCCTTATATTGTCTCAGTAAGTATTTATACTTAACTTTTTCCTTGGGAGGGAGGAACTTGGATATTTTTACCACCCTGGATTCTTTTTCAGTTCCTATATCATAGTCCTCCACTTCTTCTGGTTGGGGCTGCAAAGTGGAATTTACGGGTACATCGTTCTGATCAAAAAGTCTTTCCAAAGGAATCAATCCTTTCAGAATCTGATTGTTTTTAAGGACCAGCATACGATGATCCGTAATTTTCTCTCTGAAGATTTCAGGGTCCTCCACTTCTTGCATGATCCACATCGAGTCATTCTGTTTTTCTTGGTCAACATGAGTTTCAGAGAATTCACCCACTGATGCAAGGAATTTCTTAATTTGTTCGTCATCTTCAAAGACCTGCCAGTGTCGGATATTGTCTGGTATAGAGGGTTTGTACCTGATTTCAATGTGATACTTCAGTTTGAAGGTCGTGGGAGGAGAGAAGGTTGAAGCTGCCTTTTTCAATGCATCAACATGTAGATTCTCTGCACAAGGGATAAAATGGAAATTTATCGATGAGAAAAAGTTTTCCATGAGATCCCAAGCACAATTTCTGTATGTTCTTAGTCTAGGATGCTTGGCTAGGTACTGTCAGTTTATTTGTTTGACTATTAATTCAGCATCACCATATACCTCCAAGTTTCTTATATTTAGATTTTTAGTAGCCTCTAGTCCTAAGATCAACGCTTTATATTCGCATACATTGTTAGTGTAATCTATGTCCCACTGCAGTCTGTAGGAGAAAGGAACAATGAATTTACCTTCAGGAGCCACTAAAAGCACTCCCGCACCTGCCCCTTCATAA
>JZKD02S1829754.1:47785-64822 GCA_000966675.3 Picea glauca
AAACACTGGTGTACTGTGTATGTGTGTGATTATTTATTTATTACTGTTCATTATTGGATAATAATTCTACATTGATATAGCATTTGAAGAAAAATGATTATAATTACGTTATTACTGATTCACCCCCCCTCTCAGTAATCCAACACTTGGTTGTTGGTTAGCTTTCCTAATCCCCAGCTGAAGGTTTATTTAGTTCTCCTGTCAGAAGAGTAAATAAGTCCTCCAACTCCCGCTATCCCAGGATTTCCCTTGGAGGCTCCATCAAAGAAGGCTGTAGTTATTCCTTGCTTCCGCCACCAGCTTTGGAATGTTTCATCCTTGTCTCTTAGCCTCCACTTAGGGCTGGGATGGGGTTTTCCAGTGCTATGGATTCGTTGAGTAAACAAAAAGGTACTGAGCCAAATCTTTTCCTCCTGCTGCAACGAAGAGTTGCCTTTAGGGTTTTGAGAGTTCAATGTTTCTAGGAGAAGGCCTTTTGCTTTTGTTTCTACCATGTTGGGAGTCTAGGTTGTGTTGTTGAAAGTTTGCTCATTTCTGGCAAGCCAGAGCTTCCAGCACACGAGTTTGGGAATGGTGATCCAGACTTTGGCCCATAAGGAATTGTAGGAGAGCGAAGGATAACGATCCTTCCAAGTGGAGAAGAGTTATACTACTGATATTTTAGTGGGGGCAACGATTGTGAGACCATGGAGTGTGAGGGTCCAGACTTTATTTGCAAACAAACAGTCTACAAAAAGGTGATCCATGGTTTCTGTAGCTTCTTTACATAAAGTGCATCTGTGCAGACCAACGATATTTATTTTTATTAAATTCTCACCAGTCAGGATTTGTTTATGCATTAGCATCCAGAAGAAGAAATTTACTTTGGGTAGCGTCGTTGTATCCCATACCTCCATCCAAAATCTTGCAGGGAGGGTTCTGTCTCGCTGTGGTTGTAGCAATTCGTAGCCTTTGACTGAGGAGTACGCGCCTGAAGGACCCCAACCCCATTTGTCAGCTTCTGACTTGTTCACTGGAGTTGCATCGTGTAGCTCCTCTGTGAGCGTTATTGTTTGCTGAAGGAGGTGATCTGGTACAGTACTGAGGTTCCAGTCTATCCAGTACCCTTCATCGTCCCATTTCGAAATGTCATAGATGCTCTTCATTCCTCTGTGTTCTAGAAACTCACGGATTTCGGACAGGCTAGCGTTTAATGCTAAGGGTGATTTCCCCATTCCCACAATTTTACCCGCTTGCCATTTCCTAGGATGCGATACAGATGTTGAATGAAGAACCGGATTCCTTTGATACAGAGATGCCATAGCAGCGTACTTCTCCTACTGCTAGTGTCCTTCAAATTTTGGATTTTTTCATACGGTATATATTTGTGCCTGAGCGTTTTGCTAACAGGGTGATTGGGTTCATTGTGAAGTTTCCATAATAGCTTACAGCCCAATGCTGTGTTGGTGAGGTCTGGATCTCGAATTTGAAGGTCGCCTTCTCTCAGATTTCATTTTTCTATCTCCCATTTGACCAGATGAAACTTTCGTTGATTCCCTTTTCCACCATGCCACAAAAAGTCTCTCATGATTTTATTGATTTGTCCTGAAATCGATTTTGGTGCCATGAGATAGGACGCTCGGTAGATCGGCAGTGAGGAGAGAACGGATTTTATTAGGATATGTTTGCCTCCATGAGTTAGCCATTGACCTCCCCATGCAGCGATTTTGCCCTTGATTTTGGTTATCACTCCTTCCCATAGATTGAATTTATTTGTGCCCAATGTTAATGGCAGCCCGAGATAGTTGATCTTATTCCATTTTGAATGTCCGTTGAACCCCAGATTGCGAGCTATTTTCTGAGTTTCTTCCTCTTCTGCATTCCAGCTGTAGACAACGCTTTTCCTTTCACTTATCGGTGCTCCAGATACTTTTCAATAATATTGAAAGGTGTCCTTAAAAATATAGGCTATTTTGTTTGAAGCTCCTCCCAGCATGAGGGAATCATTCGTGAATAGAGTGTGATTAAGAGGTTTAAGATCCTTCGTTATTCTCAATCCTGGGGCATCTCCTGCTATCCTATCTTGCTCTAGTTTTCTGTTGAACAAGTCCGCCATTAAGATGTAAAGAGATGGAGAGAGGGGACAACCTTGCCTCAAGCCTCTCGAGGTTTTAAAAAAGTCAGTTGGCCTCCTGTTAACCAAAGGGGCTATCCAGGGGCTATTGGTGTAGGCTTTAATCAAATTGACGAACTCTTGCTCAAATCCGAAGGAGAGAAGAACTTGATAAAGGAAGGGCAAATTTACTCTATCGAAGGCGTTAGCCATGTCTAATTTGACCAGCATGCCTTTCTCTTTTCTGAGATTACTAGAATGCATGGCTTCTTGAACTTGGATTACATTGTCCAAAATGTGTCTCCCTTTGACGAAGCCTCCTTGCGAGTCTGAGATGAGTTTGCCCAACAAAGGATTTCTTCTATTTGCAAGGAGCTTTGAAATTATCTTGTAAGAGGCGTTACAAAGGGAGATAGGCATGAACCTATCAAAGGAGAAGGGATTTGTTTCTTTTGAGATTAACGCAAGGAAGGTTGAGTTGGTGCTACCACCCAATTTTTCTTTCTGTAGGAATCTTTTTATCATTCTTGTAAGATCTGGTTTGATGATATCCCAACATATCCTGTAAAAATGAATGGTGAACCCATCTGGCCCCGAGGCTTTGTCAGGGTCCATGGACCAAATGATTTTGCTAATTTCTTCTTCATTGGTTGGCTTCAAAAAGGTTGTTTTGTCGTCTTTAGTGACAAGTGTTGGAATGTTCTTGAGAAATTCTTTATTGCCTTCTTCACTGTCATTGTTCTCTTTGTTGAAAAGTTGGTGGAAGTGTAAGATGGCGGGAGATTTTATTTGATCTCTTCCTTTGCAGAGCCTCCCGTCATTGGTTGTGATTTCTATGATATGATTCCTAGAGAGTCGAGCTCTACATTGTCGGTGGAAGTATGATGTATTTGTATCTCCAACATTCAACCATAGACTACGAGACTTTAATCTCCAATATTCTTCTTCGTTTCTGAAGGAGCAAAATGTATTGCATTGGGTTGCTTGCTCCTTTTCCAATTCTATTTTAGTTATATCTATTATCTCCATTTCGCTCTGCAGATTTTCCAATTGTTGCACTGACTCCTTTCTTTGGGTATTGGGAGAGTTTGCTGGAAGTTCGCTCCATTCCTTGAGGGCCTTTTTTGTCATTTTTAATTTTTGTTCCCATACATAGTTGGGAGAGCTCATGATTGAGGTGGACCATGCCAGGCGAACCGTCTCTACAAATCCTCTCTTTTCTTTTCATAGAGAACTGAATCTAAGGGGGATTGGCCCTAATTTCTCTTCCTCCTCTAGTAAAAGCAAGATAGGTTTATGGTCTGATGTAAGCTTGGGGAGAATGGTTGTGGAGATAAGCTTCCTTTCTGACAACATAGTGCTTTGGACCAAGAACCTATCCAATCTGGCGGATATGTGATCTTCCCATGTCCTATTATTGGTCCAGGTATAAAGCCCTTTTCTTGATTTAAAATACATTAGGTCCCATTGTTGTATCATGTCCTCGACTACATAGATCATTTGGTCCTTGCTGTTCCTACCTCCTCTCTTTTCTTTTTCATTCATCACTAGGTTAAGGTCTCCAACAATGATTATATTGTTTGGGGAGTTCAGCTCTAGGAACTCATTTAAAGTTTTCCAGCAGTCTTTCTTTTCAGAATACAATATCGGTACATATAAATTGAATAATTTGAAGGTTAACTTACTTGATGTGTGTTTTAGTTCTGTGAAACTCCAGTGTTGGGTATTGTAGGAATTGACGAGCCTGAACTGATCTTCCTTCCACAAGGTTGCTATTCCTCCGGAGGAGCCCCTTGCGCTTATTGCTTTTCTTGTGTTCTTCTGCCATTTCTTTTTGCTGATCTCTAGAAGGGATTCCCCTTCGATTTTTGTCTCTTGGAGCATGAGATTGTCTGCTGGTTCCGCTTTCATTAGATCCTTGACCGCTTCAATTTTCGATGGATTCCCCAAACGTCTGCAGTTCCAAGAGACAATTCTCATTACTTATTGTTGGGGGTGGTTGGGCCTCCTCCTTTTGGGGGCCTTGCCCTTGTATTTCTACCAATTGACATTTCTATAGTTGGTTGACTTCCTTGGGTCTTTTGTCTTTCTGCTTCTTCCTCCCTTGCTTCTCTGCTGGACTTTCTTCATGCTCTTTTGGCTGGCCTTTCTAGGATATCATCCTCCGAGGAACTTGGTGAATCTAATAATTTCTTTCTGGCTATGTCAGTGTATGAAGGGGAGAGGGCTAGTTCCAGGGTTCCGGTCGTTTTCCCTTGTTCCTCTATGACTTTCCCGTTTGGGGAGGGTTTTAATTGTTCGTAGCTATCCAAGTTTGCTTCTGAGTCTTCTATGGCCTTGCTGAACTCTACATTTTGCGGTCCTGATTTCGACATGAAATATGAGATCCCGTCTTTTTTCTCTTGCCTCGATGGACCGAGGTTGCTATCCTTTGTTGTTCATCTACTTCTAGGTTTTGTTGTCCCTATTTTCTGCACTGTGGTCCATTGATCTGCTTTCGCATTCTCCCTCTCTTCTACGTTCTTTTTTTTGCAATGTCTTGCGAAATGATCGTAGCCATGGCAATGCAGGCATTTGAAGGGTAATTGCTCATAGTCTAGCTCCTGTACATGCGTCCAATCTGCAACAGTTAGTTTGATTGCCTCTGGTAACCCTACTTCTAGATCAACCTCCACACAGATCCAGGCGCATGAGTACTGCTCTTTTCGCATTGCTTGGTGTATGTACCTTCCAAGCTTATTGTCGATTGCATGCAATGATTTTTTATTCCAGCAATGTAAAGGGAGATGAGGTAGGCGGACCCAAACTAGAATGACAGATGGCACATCCTAGGATGGATTGAAGTCTGGGGTCCATTTGTTCAAATATAATCCCTGGGGCCCCATGAAATATGGCCCATTTTTGAATATGAGATTTTTGTCCTTGGAGCTTTTGAACACAAATACAAAGTATCATTTCCCTACGAAGTGGCTCTTGATTCCTTCTGAGATGAGCGGCGTCTGGTTCCTCTGCACCCAGGCTTCGACGGATTTGGGAGAGGGCCAGAGCCCGGTAAACTACCCGATGAGACCTCTATCTATGAGATTGACCGTCGATCTGCTCGTTTCCTCTATTGGCAGTTGCACAGTTGATATGTTGTCCAACTTCTTGACAAACTTTTGTTGTGTTGCGAATAATGGTCTTTTGGAGGTGCCTGCAACCAATTTCCTAAATGCTTCGAGTTCTGGCAAGGGGGGTGGAGGAGTGGTGCCCCCGCCAGCGTCCATGGTTGAAGGCCGCCGGTCTCTTCACGATGTGATGACCTCGAGCGCAAGCCAGAGCTCATCTCAACGCATATGGGAACACAACATCGAAATCCTCAATAATTATGATTAATGGTGAAAGATGATTTAAAAAAAATAAAATTGATTTTTAATTTTGTTTTAATATCTAATGATGATTTTAAAAGAATAATATTGATTTTCAATTTTATTTAATAATATGAATAAATTTAATAATTAAAAATGTATATTATTTTACCACTTTAAATATTATTATTAATTGGTAAAAATATTATAGATTAAATTCAATACACAATTTTTACAATTTAGAAAGGAAAAAGTAATAATACTACTTGATTAATGAAAATTTTAATCAATATCATGTTTTTTTATTTATTTTAAAACCTTTTAAATGATCTAAATTGAAAAAACAACTCAATCAAAAAAATATCAATTGATTCTATAAATGAAGAACAACTTAAAAAAAAATGTCAATTGATTCCAAATCTGGTTGCTTACCTATAATCGGGCGTACTTATAATCCAAATCTAGATCCAGGTTAGAAGAATTGGACCACAAAAGGCTGAAGGGAACTCTAGTGATGATTTTTTTATTTAGTTTTTTTTCCCTTTTCATTTAAGACATAGGTCTCATAACAATAAAATAATTTACACATGGATGATCTCATGTTGCATGTCCTTGTCATAATTTACACATGGATGATCTCATGTTGCAGGTCCTTATCATTGGTTGGTACGAGTCTGGGGGGATTTTGGGGAACTTCAGAAGTTTTTTCTTGTTCTGTACAAAAGCTTTGTACAAATTTATTTAGTTATTCATGCTTGTAACTATTTTTTATTAAATTGGATTAAATGCACTAAAAAAAAGGGAACCTCTCCTACTAACCTTGAAGTCAAATAAAAATACATTTAAAAATATAAAACCCCAAATTTTATATGAAATTGAAGTAAATCTGTGAATTTTATATAAAATTAAAGCATATTTTTATTATAAATTAATACATGATAAATAATCGTTTTCCCTATTAATATATGCAACCAGGAAAGTTAAAATGCAAGGAGGAAGGTTATGTTTAATATAAAATATTTGATCACGTAGATGCACCACTAAAGTTTACTTCCCAAAACACTTGGGTTGTAGTCATGGATGTTTTTTTGCATCTGCATCTTTTTGAGTGCATTCTTACCATAAACAAAGTGTTTGTAACATCCCTCTCTTGCGCACACTAAGCAAAATTATTCTTTGAGGACACTTGCTTGCAAGTGATCTAGGTTATTATACTTTTGGGCATTTGATTTATGATTATGAGGCATTATGAATTGATGACATGTTATTTTGTTGCATTGACATAGACATGTGCTATTGACTCGGTTTTTCGGAGTGTGTAGGATTTTGGACCTCGAGGATGCAGAGGCATCGATGGAACCCCTTGGACTCCGGATTGAGTCAGGGAGTGGACTATTGGGGTTTGATTGTTGTATATATGACATTTTTTCATCTGATTAGATGATATGATTATGGATATATTTCTGACATGATCTGTTGATGATGTAGGCCGACGATAGCTTTCCGACCAGACACACATGTGGAGTAGAGGGGTCATGCACGACTACCAGAGACGTTGAGGGAGAGGTGTGGACAGAAGCCTTGCCACAGCCTACTAGCACTCCCATCGTGGCTCGAACTGTAAGTTAACGACTACTTAGTTCGAGAAGACCCACGATGTCGTGAGGGACGACTGGGACAATTGCTCACGATGATTCTAAGGGGCATGCAATAAGGCAGGGGCCTTATTCCTTAGAGGCCCTTAGTCTCCCACAAGATCACCTGGTGGAGTATTGACTCCAGGGATTTGATGTCTACCAAGTCAGTTAAGAGGCGAGTGGCACCCTTGGAGCACGTAGTGCATCTTGAAGGGCACGTCGCACAAGGGAAATAGAATGGAGCGAGTGGCACCCTTGCAGCATGTAGTGCGTCATGAAGGGCATGTCGCGTTGCTAATTAATAAATGAATGAACCTAGATGGCCTTAGAACAAATAATGTGATGAGAAGGATTTAAAGCAATTTCCCTAATAAAATGTCGCCCAACCCAAGAAAATACAGTCTAGGTCTAAGCGATACTTGTGATAATATATATATAATCATCATTAATCATGTGACAAGAAGGGGGTAAGTAATTCATTTAATTTATAAAAATCTTTTTGGGGATAAAATTTAAAAAGGGAAAAAGGGGGAATAATTGTTATGTCACTTATGCTAATTAAAATTTATTAATTAAAAAGGAAAAAGGGAAAAAGTTAATTTTCTACACCTGCCAATTTGAGTTTTAAATGAAAAGGGAAAGAGAGAAATTTAAAAGAATTAGGAAACTAGGAAAAAGCGGGAAACATAAAAAGAAAGGGGAAACACAAGGAAAAAGCAGAAAGTCTAACTTAGTAAGGTATCTAGCATTTAAAAACTTTCTAAATTAAGCTCAACTAGTAAATTAGTAAGGGGGGAAGTCATTAAAACTTGTAAGAGAATATGGGGACACCTAAGAGCGATTCTAGGAGTGCTTTTAGGTGGGTGAGGGAAATAGGAGTAATTAATTAATTAATGAAATTAATTTATGGTGCAATGAATGGGATGGGTGACACATGTACAGGGAGGATTTTATGAATTAAATTGTTGAAAAATAAATTAAATGGGAATTTGAGAAAGTAAAGGACTTCAAAAGTCTATATAATGGAGGGAGGAGAAGGATGATGGATCACTTTTGTTATGTGTAATGTTACACTGCAGAATTTTAGACTTGACTGACTTAGCTTGTGGGAGTTGGGATACCCAGCTCGGTGAGGAGTGGTAGCTCGGCCTTGCGAGGCAAGCTGGGAGCTATTTGCTCTATGTTTTAGTGTGTGTGGCCCCTTTACGGATCGGGGGGCTAAGGAGGAAGAAGAGTACCCCTAACATTGGCTGGGAGGTACCATTGAAGTCTCATCGGTTGGCAAGTGGGAGCTGCACGGAGCACGCGAGACAACAACTCAGAGAAGGCGACTTGGGATACTGTACGCTTCCTTTACTTCTGCAGTGTAGACTATTAGTATACTTTACGCTTTTAGTTATGTATTTTAATTGGGTAAAGAAAATGATTGACCTAGCATTTTAATTGATAACTGAATCTCCCCCATAGCCTTAAGCTCGTTGTTGATTGATTCCCTTGGCTTTCGAACCCTGCATGTTGATGCGACCATCCTATGGTTTTTATTGATTTTGTGATGAGTTTATGCTTCTTACTTCACCCTTGTCCCTAGCTCATCAATCCTCGCCTGGGCAATTGGCCAGGAGCAGAATCGATGGTCGTCACTTTGGTGTTAATAGACCTATAGATCATAATGCCCTGCCTTTATGTGCGAGGATGATGAGCGAAGGATGTTTCTACCAAGTCGTCTACCCCTATTGATTGTTCTCGACTGATTGATGGTCATTGCACCTTCTCGCGATTGAAAATCTTCCTGTTTTGTTCCTCATCCTTTTTTGTTATTTAACGACAACGTTTCTCTTTATTTAGACTGTTTTTTATTCCTACCTGAATGTCATCCTTGATTTATACTAGACTACGTTTGTATGCATGCTATGGTTACTGGGCGTATTTTTTCCTTATCATGTCTGCGATTGACGTTGTCGACAGTGTGCTAAGTTGTTTTTTTTTGTGATCACACTTGTTGGTTGGACTACATTTTCGTGTTGATTTCACTACCTTTGACGCCCCTTGCATCGCATGTCGATGGCCCTTTCGTCTTCGCCTTTCATTCTTCCTTCCTCAAAGAATTTGTGCTTCTTTTTCATAGTGAACTGTCCTCCTTGCACAATGATTTTTGTCCCCCTTGATAGTGTTCTCAGTATACACATTATTTAGCTAACAAATTGTATTATGTGTTTAATAGATAGCCTTCTATCGTTGGTAGCTTTTTGTAGCGTAAGTTTAAGGGCGATTTTATTACTGGCTGGGAGATAGGCCCGGTTAACTCTGCGGTCTTATCTTTCTTCTACAAATCGCCACCTTTTTCCATGGCGAATTTTTTTACTGGCGTAGACCCCTGACTTACATTTTTTTTCCTCTGCTCTATTCTTACTTGATAGTGCTTTCACTTAGCACCTTTGTTGAGTTAAACTCGGCAATTGTTTAAAAAAAAACAAAAAAAAAACGAAAATGTCTGGCAACGAATTCCCCCCTCTCCCCATCACTATAACGATGGCGAACTCCCTCTGTGTTTTAATACATTTTACGACGATTCTAAAATGTGCCTGGAGGTAATCAGTTGGCGAGTTACCATGTGGACTTAATCGTCTTATTCTTATTTTAGATTGCCAATTTACCGCATTGCACAGCGATGGGAAACTCAGCCTTCTCTTAATAGCTCTGGACAATGATAGCTTGTGGAAGCGTCAGACAACGTTTGCCTTGCCCAGCGAATCCATACTCTAACTCACGACCTCCTGAGTTTTGTGTCTGCGTTTTTAGTGCCTGAGAGTGGCTGTGTTTTTTCCAGCACCTGACAGTGGTTTCATTTGGTTAATGTATGACAATCAATGAATTTTTTTATCTTTTGAAATCCATTTCTCTGCGCATGACAATGTATCAATCCGACATTTACCTAATTATGAATTTTTTTGGGATAACCATTTTTTTCTTATCTGGATTAAATACACGAATTGTTCCCATTTCAACGTTCAAATTCTCTTCATCTCCTCATTAGATTTATCTCTAATTAGTGCCGGATGTATAAATGTCTACTGAAAAATTTTGGTGCGTAATTTAAGTTCTAATTTTTAGGTTTGCAAGGAATCACTTCCGAAATTTAAAGACATAATAATTGTTACATGGTGATTCACCTCTACAAAATTTGATTCTACTCTATTCACTGTTGATTACTCACAATAATGTTAAGATGGATTTCTCTGTCAGATTTTAACTGAGGGGCCCATGGCCAGGGATTGCACTTTTCCTTTATTGTTTTAAACAACCTCTTCAATAGTTAATAGGCAGCCTGTATCATGTGATTGTTAGTCTTAGATGTAATTTCATATTTTTACACAGTTATTTACCATAGCGATCAGATACCATATATTTTTGTGCACAACGATTCATGCCTTCATCAGGCAACAGGGGCGCTTTTAATGAATAGCTAATTCTGTTATGATTAAACATGTTTTACTCAACAACTTAGTGATTAGTTGATAGTTGGTTAAACTTAATACTGTTGATATTGCTAGACTACTTGTTGGAAGTAAATCTTGTTATTAAGTGTTATAATTAAAAGCATTATATATCGATATTGTTAATGTGGTATGTATTGGTATTTTTGTTTAATTAGATTCCCAAATTATTGATTAGTTGTAATTTAGACTCACTGGATTAGATTGGTAACTAATGTAAAAGTTGAGTGTAATTGATGTCTAATTTGTAGTTTAGATTCGCTAATTTAGATTTGGATTTAATGATAAGTTAGGTTTGTAAATCATTGATCAATTGTTAGTTAGACTAGCTAAGTTAGATAGTATTTAGTGCTAATTTAGATCATAATTTTGGACTTATAGATTTGATTAATGGTTGGGGGTTGTTGAGGAAGTCATGTTTTAGCTCATGCCTTTCATTGATTGTAGTCATCTTACGACTGGGCAACCCGTTGCTTGGGGTATGTGTGTATCCTTCTTGTCAGTTTTCGGCTCTAAGCGCGTCGGAGTTATCTAGAGTCCTTGGTCCAGATAGGATGTGTTGCGCCAAGGTTATTGACGCATCTATCACCTAGGACGACATGACTCTTGATGAGGTGATCATGGCGCACCCTATTGGATAGAGGCGAATGATAACTTCGCCGGAGTCGGTGTCTTCCGTGTGAGTGTTGTTTAGTGTTGTAAGTTGCTTTTGGCACATGCGTTTGGTTCACGCGCCTTGAGGTTCTAGTAATTGTTCGTCAAGGCCGTGGTGTCGGGAGGGGGATGTTGTCCCTTAGCTGGTAGGCGTGGTCATGTTGTGCTTGACAGTTAGTTGTTTCCCTTGATGCTCTACGCATGCCCAATTACTCTTGCGCTAGTGTGTGGAGTCTTAGTTGCCTATTGCTTGGACTACGTGCTTGTGTTCGTCGTCAGTGGTGTGGTTAAATTGTTGTCGTCGTCGTCTTCTTGCCTAAAAACAACAAAAAAAAAATTGCACTTTTGCTTCGCTTGTAGTCGTAACGAAGGGGTCATTACAACGTTTTTAACATAAACACAACATTAAAAGGTTGATTGAGATTTTGTGACTACTGGTTGATTATAATTGAGCGTTCTTACCAGAAACAAAGCATTTTCCAGTTGTTAGAGCTTTAGCAATGTTGTAAGTGTCTGTTTATTGATTTAGTTTTGTAACTAACAGTTGGTTGATTGAATTTTTGTGGTGGAGGCTTCATTTGGGCGAGAGCCTTATGTGGCTTCCAAATCTCCATGTCTTGGCTTTAAAATGCGAGTTACTATGATTTACAGTTTCATTGAACAAATTACCATAATTTTAATTGAATTTATGACATGATTTACAGTTTCAAAGAACAAATTACCACATTTTTAATTGAATTTATGACAATGACCATAGTTTACAGTTTCAATGAACAAATTATCACAATTTTGACTGAAATAGAATGTGTTCAACGAAAAAATTCTGTATCGAATTCAAATTGGCGTATTGATATGCGAACATAACCGAATTACAGAATTATCGAATTATTTGAGCCAATACGGCCGAATTTGTTAACTACAATAGAATAGATTAGAATTTTGGGGGCACAATACAATAGAATAGATTAGAATTTTGGGGGCACAATGCATTAGGATTGGCACGTCCTTTCACTGTAGGTTATCCATTGGCCATGACAATCCTCCATGGATGAGTTTCATGCGTCACTCGTTGTTGATATGGAAAATTGTTAAGCTATTCTATGTAAGTGTAGTTCTCTCTCTCATCATAACTTCCTACCGTCACAACGCTAACTATGACTATGACTAATTTTAACACTAGTTTTTATCTAGTTTTTATATACATATCTAGTTTTTATCAAGAAATTATTCTAACACTATGACTAATTGTGAAAACTTAAATGCTCTTTGTTAGTACTAGAAGTCGCCTTCAGATTGCATGGAAGGCAAGCCCAGTACCCATCAATTTATACAGTAAATGTAAATGAGTTTTAGGTGATCAAATGGAAAGGACTCAATGATAATAGTGTTCTAACTCAGAAAACTAGACTAGCATGCATAAGCAATTGAGATCTGTAATCAACTTCAGTCAGTAAGTTAGAGTAAGGGTGAATAGAGAGAAGACTTTGGTGAGAAGAGTGTAGAGGTCTGGTGTGGAGATCAGGTCTTTTAGCAGCATAAGGAGGAAAAAATTAAATGCAAGATCCTCTTGAATTCAAATCTCAAAGAAACTGAAAGAAATTATAACAACATTATAATCAAACATTCATCATAATACAGTCACAACAATCCATGTGAATCAGTCATTCATGAACTCTCTCAATATCAGAGGCAAATAAGATGGAGCAAGAAAGTTGACTTAGATTAACCAAGATGTCTAAAAAAATGAATACATAACCAGAGAACCAATGTTCTTCATAAAAATTTACAATAGCAGGGAGCCTAGCTCAACCATTCGACCATTACAAAATAACATAACTCCATACATATACTCAAAAATTTTGTAAACAACAACAGAGGCGTGCTCGAGCTTCTCGTCCATACGCTACGTCCTCTCGGTCAGAGTGTGCATGCAGTCTTCTCTGTGCACGCAAGCTCAGACTGCCAAAGTTGACAGTCTGTCTTCAGGGTCGAACGACTCTGACCCTCCATTCATGGGGGAGACAATGCTTCAACTAATTCCCCGGATTTCATTAACTGCTTCATCGAGATCAGAACGAGGCCGAGCCGACTTGGCACCTGGAGAACATGGCGATCTCTTTCTGCGGCTACCATCGGTGTTTCATCCCTTGGCGCAGCTCATGTGAACTCTGCACCTTTACCTACATGCGACCTCAAGTCATGAACCAACACCTATATCCAATGGTGTTTCGGGATTTTTCCTTTTGGGAGTCTCCACTCCACTTGATTCCAAATATCTCGATGCTTGAACTCGCGAAATGGCCTCCCTCAGATTGACAGTCAGATCTACTATGCATCCGACGGCCGCGATCGCCTCCTCAAAACCCCCTAGTCGTCAGTTGATCAATAGGCACCTACTCCTCTTTGTGGCCCTGCTTCCATACGACCTCGGGCCATGACCCTGGGCCCACTCTTCAAGCACTTCGCAATTTTGTGTTTCAAGAGTTCGTGTTGCGCGAAACTTACGCATTGCCCCCAACGAAACTTTGATTCATGAAATTGCGAACTAGGGCTTAGCAAGCACTAGCTCCCCTCTGATATGACCTCCACTATGACCTAGGGCTCTGTCCCCGAATGTTTTTGGGACATCGCTTCTCGGGGAATCGGGGCGTTGCTTCCTGTCAAACCTCTGATTCATGAAATCACGAATTCAGGATTTCGCGTTTCGCGAACTTGCACCGTGCTCCATGTTGAAATCTCTGACTCACGAAATCACAGTTTTGCTTATCTACTACCACGTGCCCCTCTGGTTTGGACGACCTAGATCTTCTTCGCATTTCGGGACTCGGGGGTTTTGTGCCTTCCTCACTTCAAAATTCCTGAAGTGGCATTCTCTGTTGTCCCGATATGTGCGTGCCTTAGCACAACGCGCCCCGACTTTGGATGAAACACATTTGTGGGTTTTTTAAGCCCCCTTCTTTTGCATTTGGTCATCCAGGGGCCAACTCCTAAGGGAAAACACCCCCCTGCAAGAATATGTGATAACATAGGCTCCATGGGGGATAGAGTCCTCCCTGCGAGGCTCTAAGATCTCTTTTTGCAGTTCCAGATTCCTTATGTTGGGCTATGGATTCAAGCTCAAAACACTCTGCTGAGGAATGCATGCTGATAAGAAACGAAAATAAACACACATGGGCTCGACAAGAGCTTATTTATATACAATCCTAAACTAATTGATTTTCACATGGTGCTAGGTGAAATCAAATTTCCACCATAGCCATTCAAGCAACTTTCTGAACACCATCTCTTTTACTCTGTCAATGATTGATAACAGACGACACAACCGTGACAGAAGAATGGTTACACCCTTCATCTTTCCTTCAAAGGCTAAAGCTGAGATAAATCTAGGAGGCTCAAAGGCATGAAGGAAATGCAGCTCCATGTACTCGTTGATAGGCTCATAGAAGGAGTGGAAAACTCCAGAAACTTTGTAACAAACAACCTGATCTACTCCACAGTTTCTCACACATGGATGAATATCTCTGGTAAGTACAGGGGGATGAGAAGTTGATGCGGGTTGACTGTCCTCAAACTATGGCTGCTCTGGAGAAGAGATAAACTGCCTCTTCTGTTGCTCCTTTTCTTTATCTGAGTACTCGTTAAATATGGGTGAGCATAGAACTCTTTTATCTTGCAAAGAAAAATGAGCGACCTCTTGATTCTTCCCTTCAATCCTGGGTAAAAATACATCATGGGAAACCTCTTGAAGGAAAGGAGAAGAATCTGCCTCCACAACTATCTCTTCTTTTACAACCGAGACAACAGGTGCATCAGGGGCAAAAAATGATACATCTATGGCTATGCAATCATCAACACTGTCAACACTCATATCTGGAAGGCCTTCTTCTTGGGAAATAGAAAGAGAAAATATTTCATCCACATCCTTGTTTTCTCTCTCAATCAGATTTTCATCGGACTCATCACACGAAGAACACTCTATCATCTGCAGAATGTGGAGTGTAAATCTCTTACAACAGTCATAAAAAATAAGATGAGTCGGGTAAATCTTCCCGTAATATGAATTAAAAGCATCGTGAAAATCCTTCAAAGAATGGATACTAGCAGCAGGGAGAGATTGACATCATTCAGCAGGGAGAGATTGGTCATGCTTACTACCTCTGAATCTCGGAAGATAATCATCCCATTCATTTATAGCCGGCAGTAAATGTGGATAACCAATGATGGTTGAGAAATTGAAGGGGGCAGATCTTCGAGCCATGATTTTGTCCATTTCAGACCAATGGAGTCACCAATCAATCCTTAACCATGGAGTCACCAGGTGAAAGATATGCATAATGAGGATTTCTGGTCTTTGTTCACCATCAAAGACCAGATCTGATCGTTGTGTTCTCTCGGGGGGTTGTAGCTATAGGAATCCGCACTGCAACAGTGGAGTCAACACAGTGGACTCACCAGGTGCAAGCGCAATCTTCAAAGGTTCTGATGTCTGGTGCACCTTCAGAATCATAAATTCATTGTCATTCTACCCAGGGAAAATATTCAATTCATCCCCAACGACGACGCCAAAAATGTGATCACTAGAAGTCGCCTTTAGATTGCATGGAAGGCAAGCCCAGTACCCATCAGTTTATACAGTAAATGTAAATGAGTTTTAGGTGATCAAATGGAGAGGACTCAATGATAATAACGTTCTAACTTAGAAAACTGGACTAGCATGCATAAGAAATTGAGGTCTAGAATCAACTTCAGTCAGTAAGTTGGAGTAAGGGTGAATATAGGGAAGACTTTGGTGAGGAGAGTGTAGAGTTCTGTTGTGGACATCAGGTCTTTCAACAACCTAAGGAGGAAAAACTTAAACGCAAGATCCTCTTGAATTCAAATCTCAAAGAAACTGAAAGAAATTATAACAACATTATAATCAAACATTCATCATAATACAGTCACAACAATCCATGTGAATCATTCATTCATGAACTCTCTCAATATCAGAGGAAAATAAGATGGAGCAAGAAAGCTGACTTAGATTAACCAAGATGTCTCAAAAAATGAATACATACCCAGAAAACCATTGTTCTTCATAAAAATATTACAATAGCAGGGAGCCTAGCTCAACCATTCGACCATTACAAAATAATAGAACTCCATACATATACTCAAAAAATTTGTAAACAATAGTAGAGGCGTGCTCGAGCTTCTCGTCCATACATTGTGTCCTCTCGATCAGACTGTGCATGCAATCTTCTCTACGCATGCAAGCTCAGACAGCCAGAGCTAACAGTCTGCCTTCACGGTCAGACAGCTCTGACCCTCCATTCATGGGGGAGACGATGCTTCAACTACCTACCCGAATTTCATTCACTGCTTCATCGGGATCAGAACGAGGCTGAGCCAACTTGGCGCCTGGAGAACGTGGCGGCCTCTTTCTGCGGGTACCATCGGCGTTTCAGCTCTTGGCACAGTTCACGTGAACTCTGCACCTTTACTTGCATGTGACCTCGGTTCCTGACCCAGCTCCTATATCCAAAGGCATTTCAGGATTTCACCTTTCGGGAGTCTCCACTCCACTCGATTCCAAATATCTCGATGCTTGAACTCGTGAAATGGCCTCCCTCAGATTGACGGTCAAATCTGCTATGCATCTAACGACCGCGATTGACTCCTCGAAAACCCCTAGTGGTTAGTCGATCAATAGGCGCCTACTCCTCTTTGTGGCCTCGCTTACATACAACCTCGAGCCGTGACCCTGGGCCCACTCTTCGAGCGCTTCGCGATTTCGCGTTTCGGGAGTTCATGCTATGCGAAACTTGCGGATT
>JZKD02S1829765.1:7067-20822 GCA_000966675.3 Picea glauca
GAGGGAAGTCTTTGAAAAAGGTGTCCATTTTCATGGCATTTTCGACATGTGAAAGGAATGTGTTCATAGTCTATGGTTTGGTCCCATTCCTCATCCTGGTATTCTAAGGTAACTATGCCTGGCAAAGCTTTGGAGATGTTAATATATACATATATCCTTGCATAAGAGGTGTATTTTCTTTTTTTAGTAGCTTCGAAAGATTTGACATATTTTCCCAGGGTGTTACCTATGCCTAGTAAGATTTCTTCTAACCAAAACTCTTGAGGTAGGGAATAGAGGCAAATCTATACCGGTGCATATGAGAAGTTTTCCTTTTCTAGGCAAAAGCAGTCTGTCCAGAAGCGGAGGTAGAGGCCAGCCGAATTGTAGAAATATGGTCCCCCTTCAAAGATCATGTCCTTGTCTTCCATGTTGTAGAATATTACTGTGAAGAAACCTTTGGAGCTCAACTAGAGCTCATAGTCTCCCTTGGGGTTCTGCCACGCCTTGATCCAACGAGTTAGGTTCTTTTCTGAGGGCTAGAGACCTAGGAATTTTCCTATGAGGGCATGGTCTCTCATGAACTGCGTGTGTTCCCCTATCCTAGTGGTTTTGATGATGTATCTGGGCACAATGAGGGCTTGGGGGATACATTTGTCGGGTATCCAGGCTCGAGCAGCTTTTGGATGCGAGGAATCAACATCTGTATTCAAGTCTTTGCTGATATCCATCTCTTCCTGCAGATATTGGTCTCCCAGGTGCAATGGCAGCTCAAAGGTCGGTCTACATGCCCGCGAGTTTTCTGGATCTTTGGTGGTGACATTGCGGTAAGAGGGGGCTTTTACCCCCCCTTATGTTCCCATTCTTCTGTGGTGACTAGTACCAGGGTACAGAGGCGGTCAGAGGTGTGTAGAGAAGTTCAGACGTGATCTGGGTGGGAGGGTTGCTGGTGCATGTGAACCCTAATCTTGCAGAGCATTAATCTTGCAAGTTTGATTCATATAATGTTTGAATGCAAATAAATAAAAATTAAAAAGGCAATGCTTTTGTTTTTATTTTAACAAAAAAATAACTACAACAAAGTTAACTAAAATCTAGAGAAAGTTAATAAACTATATTAGTTTTAAAGTAATTTAATTACATGAAAAGTTTATTACCTAACATTAGTTGAAGAATAGAGAAATGACAGTTTTTATGATATAAATTTTTATGTTTTTATTTATAAGTTAGGATGTAATTAAAAAATAACAAAATTAAAATAGTAAAATAAACAAAAGTTTATGCACACTAATCAACTAGTAAATAAAACTTTATAAACATGATTATTTACAAAATAAATATGTGTTGTTTGTCTTTTTAAAATTTTATCTAACTTTTTTTTTTTATTCTGAAATCAAAGTGTTAAATAAATAAAGAAGAGGAAAATTGAGGATTTTAAAGAAAGATCAAGAGATAGTTCAGAGTGAGAAAGAAACGATTTTCATTAAAAAGGCTTCTCATACAAATTAATAAATCTTCAAAATCTGCAAGTCTCTGCATAGACTAGGGCTAGGTATATGGTCTTTAGCCCCTCTAGAAACAATGTACAATAGAAATACCAAGCATGAAAAAGAAAAAGAAAGTTGAGCCAAGAAGGAATGGAGCCATGGTGGTGAATCACAAGGAGAAAATCTGCATATAGAAACTGATTAGTGCTGAACCAAATCGAGCCATAATACAACAAACTAACAAGTAAATCTTTACCTTGTGAAAGCCATTAAACTCATCCTCGCTTATCCTCTTCGTTGCTTCACAAGACCCCCTACTACCGACGATTCTGTCAATCTCTTCTAAAGATGTAAGAAAAATAATGAAATGAAACAGTCCTCACAACACTCCCAACATACTATTCTCTGAAATTTCTGCCAAAGTTCTCTCTCAAAATTTTCTCTAAATTTTCTCCTTCAGAAATTTTTGTCTTCAGAACAATTTCCCCCTCTATGGTTGTGCGCTCTTCCCTTTAAATATTTGGATGGCTAGCTAGGGTAGTTCTATTTAGTTGCTAAATGGTTACAACAGTTATGGTAGTTTGAATATCGAAGGGCTAAAGCAGACTTGATCATAACTAATTCAATACGGGACATAACCACACAACTGTCTAAAATCGGTTTTGTTTTTAGAAGAAATACAATTTATTTACATTCTTAACAACTTTAAAAAAATTAATCTTAATGTGTCAGGCATCAATTCATCTACTCTTTCTCTCACATTGCAGTTGCTTCAACAAACTGAACTTCACCACCAACACAATCCATACATGCCCCACAATAATTCCTGGTGTGGAAACATGCTCTACATCTTCCCTGTCATCAAATTTGGGGGGGCGCAAATACTTTTTCAAGCATAGTTTCATCAACAACTAACATCTCAGTTGTTTCTAGGGAACGAGAGATCTCATGACCATTCACACCCATGTCAATCTCTCCACTATATGCAAAGCTACTTCCTTCTTTTCGTTCGAAGTCCAGGATGTCTTTGATGAGAGCTTTCTTCGTGTTCTTTCATCACTGCTATATCGGGCTTCTTATGTTCACAAAACACTCTAGTTGTTCGATTTCAGGTTGATTCAAATGTGGCTTCTCTTCTTGAGGATGGGACTGTAAACTAGAAACTTGAGCGTTTGCTTCTAAATCCACTAATGAATGACCAATGTTCATCTCTATAGCAGCTCCAACACCACCTTCAACAATATTTGCATTACCTTTCCGTGTCTTTATAGTTGTTTCTGTGTTGATACTTGTTTCTATAACCACTTGTTCGCACTGGCCAGATAATTTAGGAAAGATGGAAAAATTGTCGTCTTGGAAGAATTCCTCTAATTTGGGAGTATTACAAATTTAAGTGAGGACAGTTTTCAACTAATGCAACAACACATTCATATGTTATTAATACACAACTACACAAATTCACTGCCCTCATCTTAGGGCATCCTCAAGCCAAACTCGTCATGCCCACATCAATCACCAAACCAAAATTCAAAAATTGCAAGTCACAACAATTTTGTGCCAGAGCCAACAAAGCCCTATTAGACGTAGCTCGACAACAACCGCATAGATTTATATGTCTTAGTCTACTGCACTTCGTTGTCATCTCAGTACTTTTTGAAAGGTCTAGAGCACACAAATCATGACAGTACTTTACAACCATTTCCTCTGCTTGATCATCGAGTTGATGTTGGCTTTGGCAGAGACTAAGGGACTGCAAACAAGTGAATTTAGGATCAATTGATAGATATTTCTCATGTTCGACTTACACCGTGATAAATAACGTTCTTGAACACCAATGCAAATTGCATTTCTCCAGCTAGTACATACACCAGATTAAAAAATTACAGTACCATCCCCAACAATCCTAAGTATACACATAAGGAGTTCCATGGAAAATCCCTCCATTTTAAATTTTCATCAACAGTTTCATTCTTCTCCATATTTGTTACATTGGTGCGATTCTGCAGGGAAAGGTTCCATTCTTGCTTTGTTACTTCTAAGTCCATTGCATCAACGTTGAGGGTGATGAAAAGATATATAACATAGTTCCATAAGAGGCTACTTAGTATAAACTTTAAGTCATGAAAAATACAGAGAGCCTTATGAGATATGATTTAAAAGTGAGAATGTGGATATATCAATGGTGACATGGATTACACTAAACTTTAAAAAGGTATTCACTTCCTCTTTTTAAATGTAAATAAGACAAGGAAATATCAACATAAGGAGTGGTATGGCATGAAAAGGTGTCAACTTATAATTCAAAGTTTGGTAATTATGTTATACTTAGAGAGAGAGGCATGGATAATATTTGGATGCGAGAATCATGAGTGTAAAAATGACAAGGTATATAAAAAAAATGATACAAAGAGGATCATGACAATTCCATTAAGTATCATTTTAGCCTCACCAACAACCTGTAATGAACCTGTTTCCATTTCGACAAACCTGTAATTTGCTCAATAAAATATATTGACCGATGATCATGGTCATTTGTTAGCTGATACATGTCATCACTCTAAAATATTAATGAATGGTGAGGTACCTCATTCATATTCCTTGAATGTGTATTAGTAACTCAATGGGAGCATGCAAGACTTTGCGCAAGCAACTATAAAATGAGGGGGGAGCCTGGAAATGCTTCATTAGCTAAGTTCTTGAAGAATAGTTCTCGAGTCTCTAGATCAACAATGGTGACATAAGGTTGTTTGGACATGTGTGTCATTGGAAAAATAAGACAATGCGAATAATGCAATGAGTGAGTAATAGGCTCTGCTTAGTAGTAAGTCAAGCGTCACAATAAATTCACTTACGAACAATGCACCAATATTTAACGAGAAAAAGTGAAACTTTGCGCAAGTAATGTGACTGGAGAGGGAGCCTGGAAACACTTTGCCAACTAAGTCATGTTGAAAAAAATCGTCGTCAACAATTGCCAACCAACAAATGCACGTTGCTTATAGTGGCGTGAAATATTAAAAAAATAACATACGATCATTGATTCTCTGCAGGAAAGGAGAAAGGAATGGTAATGAAAGGACTAAGGGCGACTCAATATGGGACAAGGAAAGGCTGATAGGGTTAGGTGGGATAGGTTATACAACATGGGGAGACACGATGGAGGTCAAGGGATTCATGGATCAGGACTTCATGGAATAACTCATGGAAAGTGGTCAGTATGAGGGGGTTTGGTCCTGTTGTATAACCCGAAGGAACAACTCTTTAGATCTTGAAAAAATGATTACAAAACTGTCATGGATGTGTGTTGAGGGAAGACATAAGTTTAACACTGAGCATCCACAACGTGTATGCTGGAGGCATCTCAAAATGAAGGGGAAGGAGAATGAGAAAGAAGGAAGAGGTGATAGGGTTGACGAACGTGACGAGCAAGGATGTCTCACATAGAAAGCGCATGGTATACAAGCGATGGATTATGACAAAGGAGGGCAACTTGGTTCACCTGCAAGTTTGTTGTCCACCAAAAATAATTTGGTCAATCAGTTAAAAATATACAGATAACCTACCTATTAATATCACCAATCATTACTCCATCACTTCTGACCATAAAAAAGGCAAAAATGGAAAAGAAAGCGAAATAAATAAAAGCTAGAAAATAAACCGAGTAAATGCGAAATCAACCCAAAACTAATCTAGCCCTTCTCAAAAAATTTATTATTATTATTATTATATATATATTTTATATTTCTTTATTTATTTTATGTACAAAGGAAAAGAAACCATTAGCTTGGACTTATGTCAGATGAAATTTAGCATAAAGGAATGCGTCACCTGCTTTGCATGTGGGTCTTATGAGTTTGACAAATTCATGTGTGGGGGGATTAATCAATACCCAAAAGAAACGACCACCAACCTCCAAGACATGCCAACTAACATATGCTTTGCTAGTAATGATGAAGGTATTGACTGAATTAGATTTAGGGTTTAAGGTTTGTACCTTCGAGGGATGATCCATTAATTCATCAAATAAATTATTATCATCTGTGGGGACCTTTCTATCAGGAATAAGGTCATCGTGATGCAAAGAAGATTCATAACATGGATTAAAAAACATATGAATGTCCCTACAATAGTCACTATCATCGAAGAAATTGCACTTAGGATGGATATGCTTGATAGTGTCAAGTTCTTTAACCACTTTTGATTGAAACAAAGGATTAGCGAAAATTTTATACAAATTAAAATATTGATTGAACTCATAGACATCTTCAAAAGAGGACTCCTCAGCCGCATCATTAAAGTCATGCTGATCTACATCATTTGACCACTCATTAGCATTATCATCGAATACAAATGTATCATAAATTGGTTTGACATAGTCATAATTGATTTATGCATAACAAACTTTCCATCATATGCGTGCGGATAAGAAGTTGAAAGATGATTTTGGGGTTGAGTTTCTTTATGAGGTTTAAGAAGGGTGTCAGAGGTGGATTGGTCATTGATCCAAAATGGATCCAGGAAGGCCTAAAAATAAAAGTTCTTGGAATTAGAAGAAACCAATGCCATTGTGTATGTCTCATCGCGCTAATTTCGTCCATATAATGTTTTCCTCAAATAGACACTATATGCGAAAGTTATCGCGTTCTGACCAAAATCCCAAACAGGGAAAAAGTCAACTGGTCAAAGTCAATGCTGATGTCAGTAGTACAATAGGTGACATCAACATGACATCATGATGATGTCATCATGTTGATGTAGCATCACCAGTAGGTGACATGTGTCACTCAAATTTGAAATTTTCAAGCTGAGTTGGCATTTGTACAGATTTGACACGTGGCACTGCATGGATGACATGAGGCAATCCCTACATGACGTGGCCCAATGGCAGGTTGACACGTGGTAGTACAGATGACAACTGGCTGTACCGATGCTGACATGGAAGGGTGACTGTGCAGTATGGATGTGACATGGAACGACACGTGGCTGTATGATAGGTGACATGGCGGGGGACTGGGTTGTATGAAAGCTGACATGGTAGATGACTGGGATGTACGACGATGATGTGGCTCACTAACTGTACACTGACAGTGCTGGTGACTGGATAGTACAGGCCAATATTGAGGTGACATGTGGCCCAATCATAGGGTTCCACATGGCACCCCAGAATTCGCCAAGGACGACTTGTTTAAAAATTTTTATGGCTCTAGAGGAATCGAACCCATGAACTCTGTGGGCGCTAGTGACTTTGGGGAAAGGTGCTAACTGTTCGAGATAATATGTTGCTTGTTATGCCACATGGCATATGCACCTTTTGAATTAGCATTGGCACATAGTTTGGGATAAGCCCTGGTCGACAGGGGCCAGCCCCGATCGACCATGGGCTAAGGACGACTACAACCATTGCAAGCATGTGGAGACTTAGGGTGCATCCATATGGCCCAAGCCATAAGACCAAAAGCAAAGACTGGAGGGGCCAACACATTGGGAATATTCCAATGACACATGGCCATTCCCCATGCGACCAGGAGCCAAGAAAAAAAGAGGCTGCGTGCCTGCATTTTTCCAAATTTGGGTTTTTAACCTTATTATATAATTTTTATGCTGATTTTAGCCTGTTTGTAATGGATTTTGGCCATTTTTGGGAGATCTGGAGCCCTATTTGAGGCCAGATCTTGGGAGGAAGCTAGGAGAATGATGTCCAATCCAAATATATAAAAACCAAGGGTCATTGGAAACCTTATATAGGTTCAAAAGAGGAGAAATGTTGTAGAATTGTGAATCCAAAGTCATTTTTATGCAGGGAAGCCATTGAGGAGAGGAACTTTGCGGGCCAATTCCGAGAGTTTCGCTCAACCGTTTTCAGTGCCTTCAGTTGTGTTGGGTTCTTGAGGTTGAGATGAACACAACCAAACTAGTTTTTAATCCATTTGACACTTTTCTGAAGTACTTTTGAAGTATTGAAGAGAAATAAGAAAGCCTCACCCACAGAGACAAAGGCCCGGAGACGTAGGCAATCTTGCCGAACTCCGTTAACAACTTTGTTGTTATGGTTTGCTGATTCTTTCTGCTTACTTTGAGATCTTCATTTCTTATTATGGATACCATGTTATATCATTAAATTCTTCCTCTTTCTTCAATTACTAAATGGTTAATGAAATCATGTTTTAAAACTTACCCATAGTCTTAAAAGATCATTTCGGACCAGTCATTAAGCATCATGATATAATCATCATCCTCTTCACATCCATGCTCTCGACCACAAGAAGTGAATTCATAATAATTATTCCCTAAGAGAGAGGGCTCTCGAGAGATACTCCTAGAATGATTTGAATATTGAGACTCGAAAAAGAACATGCAATCTTGTAAGATCTTAATGACGGGGATTAAAGAAGACAACTTCTGGTGTGAATCATAAACACCAAAGGAGTAACATGTTCTAAGGATTTTCTCTTTGAAGTCGAGGAAAGTGGATAGGGATAGCTCTAGGTTTTGAACATTCTTTTCTTCTAACCGCCATCGGTAAAGAGGAGGTAGAAATTCGTAGTAATGTAATAGGGAAACCAAGTTGACAGGGCGAATGGGAGTAGGAATTAAATTGTATAATTTGATAAACTGAAGATTAAAAGTAAGAATGCTCTCATTATCCTTTATGCGTAATTGATTAAACCTCTTAAGATGTCAGTAAGGACTATCTAAATGCCCAAAGGTAGAAGTAAACCAATGAGAAAGTTCAAACCAGGTAGAGATGCATCCATCAGGAAGGATGGAAAATAAGGATGTGGCATTGCCCTGAAAGGAATTCATAAACAACAACATGCAAATATCATTATTATTTACTCTAATAATGGCGCAAGCATTCGAAAACGCATGAACATGTTCAATCACTGTAACAGTTCCATCACCATGAAAGAGAGGCAAATGATTCTTGAATTTGTGAGGTAAAGGGTTCACTGGGCGAGAAAAATTCAAGGGAGTGGGTACAAACCAAGGGGAATTGTTTAGGTCTTCCTCAAACTCAAATAGGCCATACTTGCGAATGACTTTCCTGGGGTCAATAGATGAAACCATAGGGTTACAACCACCAAACAGGCTTCCAATTGGTTGAGACATCGAGGTCTAGGAAAAGTAAAATTGAAATTGAAAGAATTAAAACAAAAACTAGGAATGAACCATTAAACGATTGTCCCCAGTATGGTCGCCAAAAATATGTTGACATCAAGATACTATAGAGTATTCAACATCAACATTTTAAACCTATCGTGGGGCTAGTCAAGAAGAGACGAGAATGTCAAGCTAGGCTTAAAGCCCCGGATAAGAAAGCACATTGAACTCTAGGCCAATTTTCTCCTAACCAACAGTCCAAGCGTAGATTCCTTTGCCTTGTAATTTTCCTTTTAGTAATATTTAATTTATGATCTTTATGCTATTTATAATTTAATACTTTATACATTTTAAGTAAAAAAATTAAATTAATAAAGAAAATGCAAATAAATAAAAATTAACAAGGCAATGCTTTTGTTTTTATTTAAAAAAAAAAACTAAAGCAAAGTTAACTAAAAGCTAGAGAAAGTTAATAAACTATATTAGTTTTAAAGTAATTTAATTACATGAAAAATTTATTACCTAACATTAGTTGAAGAATAGAGAAATACCATTTTTTATGATATAAAATTTTTATGTTTTTATTTATAAGTTAGGATGTAATTAAAAAATAACAAATAAACAAAAGTTTATGCACACTAATCTGCTAGTAAATAAAACTTTATAAACATGATTATTTACAAAATAAATATGTTTTGTTTGTCTTTTTAAAATTTCATCTAACTTTTTTTTAAATTTTGAAATCAAAGTGTTAAATAAATAAAGAAGAGGAAAACTGAGGATTTTAAAGAAAGATCAGGGGATAGTCCAGAGTGAGAAATAAATTATTTTCATTAAAAATGCTTCTCATACTAATTCATAAATCTTCAAAATCTGCAAGTCTCTGCATAGACTAGGGCAAGGTATATGGTCTTTAGCCCCTCTAGACACAATGTACAATAGAAAGACTAAGCATGAAAAAGAAAAAGAAAGCTGAGCCAAGAAGGAATGGAGCGATGGTGGCGAATCACAAGGAGAAAACCTGCATATAGAAACTGATTAGCATTGAATCAAATCGAGCCATAATACAACAAACTAACAAGTAAATCTTTACCTTGTGAAAGACAACAAACTCATCCTCGCTTATCCTCTTCACAAGACCCCCCGTTGTCGACAATTCCATCAATATCTGATGAAGATGTAAGAAAAGAATGAAATTAAACAATTCTCACATCGCTCCCATCATACTATTCTCTAAAATTTCTACCAAAGTTTTCTCTCAGAATTTTCTCTAAATTTTCTCCTTCAGAAATTTATGTCTTCAGAACAATTTCCCCCTCTATGGTTGTGCGCTCTTCCCTTTAAATAGTTGGATGAGTAGCTAGGGTAGTTCTATTTAGTTGTTGAATGGTTCCAACAGTTATGGTAGTTTGAAGATCGAAGGGATGAAGCGGACTTGATCATAACTAATTCAATACGGGACATAACCGCACAACTATCTAAAATAATTTTTTTTTTTAGAAGAAATACAATTTATTTACATTCTTAAAAACTTTAAAAAAACTTTTCTTAATGCGCCAGGCCTCAATTTAGCTGCTCTTGCTCTCTCCCAGGTTAATGATATTTGTGCTGATTCTTTTATGACATCTCTGATTTGACCTATAATATGCATGTCACCCTTCCCTAACATTGCAGTTGCTTCAAAAAACTAAACTTCACCACCAACACAGTCCATACAAGCCCCAAAACAACTCCTGGTGTGGAAACACGCTCTGCAACTTCCCTGTCATCAAATTTGGGGGGGGCACAAACACTTTTTCAAGCATAGTTTCATCAACAAATAACATCTCAGTTGTTTCTAGGGCATGGGAGATCTCATGACCATTCACACCCACACCAATCTCTCCACTATCTGAAAGGCTACTTCTTTTCGTTCGAAGTCCGAGTTGTCTTTGTTGAGAACTTTCTTCGCCTTCTTTCATCACTGTTATATCGGGTTGCTTCTACCCACAAAAGTCTCTAGTTTTTCGGTTTCAGGTTGATTCAGATGTGGCTTCTCTTCTTGAGGCTGGGACTGTAAACTATAAACTTGAGCATTTGCTTCTAAATCCACTAATGAATGACCAATGTTCATCTCTATAGCAGCTCCAACACCACCTTCAACAATATTTTCATTATCGTTCCCTGTCTTTGTAGTTGTTTCTGTGTTGATAGTGGTTTCTGTAACCACTTGTTCTAGCTGGCTAGATAATTTAGCAAAGCTGGAAAAATTGTCATTTTGGAAGAACTCTTCTAATTTTGCAGTAGTACAAATTTAAGCGAGGACAATTTTCAACTAATGAAACAATGCTTTCATCTATTATTAATACACAACTACACAAATTCATTGCCCTCATCTTAGGGTATCCTCGAGCCAAACCTGTCATGCCCACATCAGTCACCAAACCAAGATTCAAAAATTGCAAGTCGCAACAATTTTGTGCTAGAGCCTGCAAAGCCCTATCAGACGTAGCTTGAAAACAACCACAGAGATTTAGATGTCTTACTCTGCTGCACTTCGATGTCAGCTGGGTACTGTTTGAAAGGTCTAGAGAACGTAAATCATGGCAATACTTTGCAACCATTTCCACTGCTTGATCATCGAGTTGATGTTGGATTTGGTAGAGACTAAGGGACTGCAAAGGAGTGAATTTAGGAGCAATTGAAAGAAGTAATTGCTCATGTTCGATTTACACCGTGATAAAGAATGTTCTTGAACACCAATGCAAATTGCCTTTCTCTAGCCAGTACATACACCAGATTAAAAAATTACAGTACCATCCTAAACAATCCTAAGTATATGCATAAGGAGTTCCATGACAAATCCCTCCATTTTAAATTTTCATCAGCAGTTTTATTCTTCTCCATATTTGTTACATTGGTGCGATTTTGCAGGGAAAGGTTCCATTCTTGCTTTGTTATTTCTAAGTCCATTGCATCCAACATTGAGGGTGATGAAAATATATATAGAATAGTTCCATAAGAGGCTACTTAGTATAAAATTTAAGTCATGAAAATTACAGATATATCAATGGTGATATGGTTTACACTAAACTTTAAAAAGGTATTCACTTCCTCTTTTTAAATGTAAATAAGATGGGTAAATATCAACATAAGGAGTGGTATGGCATGAAAATGTGTTAACTTATAATTCAAAGTTTGGTAATGATGTTATACTTAGAGAGAGAGGTGTGGATAATATTTGGATGAGAGAATCATGAGTGTAAAAATGACAAGGTATATAAAAAAAATGATAGGTAGAGGATCATGACAATTCCATCAAGTATCATTTTAGCCTCACCAACAACCTGTAATGAACCTAATTCCCTTCCGATGAACATGTAACTTGCCCAATAAAATATATTGACTGACGATCGTGGTCATTTGTTAGCTGATACATGTCATCACTTTAAGATATTCATGAATAGCGAGGTACCTCATTCATATTCCTTGAATGTGTAGTATTAACTCAATGGGAGCATGCAAGACTTTGTGCAAGCAACTACGAAATGAGGGGGGATCCTGGCAATTCTTCACTGGCTGAGTGCTTGAAGAATAGTTTTTGAGTCTCTAGATAAACAATTGTGACATAAGGGTCTTTGGACATGTGTTTCATTGGCGAAATAAGACGGTGTGAATAATGCGACGAGTGAGTAATAGGCTCTGCTTAGTAGTAAGTAAAGCATCATAATAAATTCACTTACAAACAATGTGCCAATATTTAACGAGAAAAAGAGAAACTTTGCGCAAGTAATGTAACTAGAGAGGGAGTCTGGCAACGCTTTGTCGGCTAAGTCTTGTTGAAAAAAATCGTCGTCAACAGTGTTGTCAAGGCGTAATCCCAATCCCTAGATGGTTTCTTGTTTACTAGAGACTTGTCACTTAGGTTTTTGGTTGTGTTGTTTGATCTTCTCTAACCTAGCTTTTGAGCCCCGAGTGATCTGTTGGTTACTATGGTCACTTTTCTAAAGCTCTTCTATAGCTCACTAAATAGTTTCTTTATTCCATGCCAAAGCACCCAGACTTCCACCTCAAATTGACCCTACATTGTTATGTCCTTTAATGGCCTTGTTATTAGACCTTGGCCCCTATGTTTGGCTATATCATATTGTTTCCCTCTACTTAGTCTCATCATGCATTTGATCTTTTCCCATACTTTGTGCTCATGTGGGTCCTTTATCATTGTTAGCTCAAAAATAGTGAACATGTCATCTTGGTCTAGTCCTTCTTGGATTCCCAAGTTATGCTCCTCCAAATTTTCCAATGTGTTTGCCCTAAGAAAGCTCATTCATGAATGTGGCTTTCCTTGTCACCATGTCCTCCCTATTCCTTTCTTTGTTCAAAACACACTACATATATTAAATGATCTTATACATAGAATATAAATAACAAATAAGACAAATGTTTTTATAAAAGAGTTAAATAATACCCATTTTTACAACATTGCAAGCTATCTATGTCAATGATTCAAATTAGTTCATGGGATCCCTATACTTATGGTTGTAATTTGTGTGGGTCCTTAGTATCATTGTCTTTGCCTCTTCTTTGGTTGAAGTATTTCAATTGAATTTTACCCTAGTTTGCTTAAACTCTGCCCTATTATACCCTGGTCTACTCAAGGTCCAAAATCCTCCTTAGTATGCGCTATATAAACATATACTCACTAACAAGTAGGGTAAAGGGAAATCCAAAAGGTATTACATATAAAGGGAATATTGATGTCATAAAAAGTTATGGGAAACACCAAAATGTATTAAGTTCAAAAGGAATATTATGTTAGATACAAAAAGTTATGGTAAAATTTTGAAGGGAAAAAATAAATACACACACATATACACCTTTACCTTTGGGATGGTGGGTGGTGGGGGTTCAACATGCATATGCAAGGTGAGGGCATGCATATGTGTGTAACAGAGGGTGAGTTGAGAGTGTGCATGTGCACCCCCACCACCCACCCTTCGAGGGTGAAAGGGTGCATGTGTGTGGTGTATGTGTTTCAAATTGGATTCTCAAAGGTTTTGAAAATTGTAAAAGTAAATTCTATAGTTAATTATGGGATTAAGAATCCTTTATTTTTCTATACTTAATTCTTTAATTCATGCCATGGAGAAGCTTTTTGTTCCTTAAAAAATGGAAAAAAGGAAAAATCTATGTGGGTTTATAACTACGA
>JZKD02S1829765.1:67802-80016 GCA_000966675.3 Picea glauca
ATCGAGACTTCTCTACACCAGTGCTAACATTACCAGAATTGCAACAACCATTTGAGATCGAGACATGTCAAGCCTTCCTTCTACTAAACATGGCAATGACTGTGTTTTTGTGGTCATCGACAGATTCTCAAAGATGTCCATTATGATGGCCTGCAAGAAGAATATCACAACAAAATCCATTGCTAAACTCTTCTTTGAGTGAGTGTGGGTACACTTTGGGATCCCACAGTCTATCATCTCAGATCGGGACAACAGGTTCCTCAGTACATTTTGGTCTAGCCTCTAGTCAATGATGGACACCAACCTCACCAAGTCCAAAACTTTCTATCCGCAAACTGATGGCTAGATAGAGGTCGTCAACGGGATGATTGTACACATTTTGCGCATGTAAAACTCAAAGAATCCACGCACATGGGATGAGAGCCTCCCCTATGTACAACACATCTACAACTGGGATCTCCATAGCTCAACCAACCACAGCCCCTTTTAGGTGGGCTTGGGATTCCAGCCACTATGTCCCATTGACGTAGCCATGCCATTTGTGGCTACTCAGGCAGATTCAACCCATGTCTAGTCTGAGGCTGACAAGGAAAACAACTTCATTGAGCACATTCAGAACATCAGCCAATAGTTTCATGACATCTTGGATGGAGCCAATGCTAAGGACAAGCAGCGACATGATCAACATTGGGTGCCACACAACTTCCAGGTGGGCGACAAAGTGTGGCTACATTTGCAAAAGGAGCGCCTCGTTTGACACTACCACAAGATTTGCCCACTCCGATATGGGCCATACACCATCACCAACATTGTAGGGGACAATGCCTTTGAGCTCAGTATTCCACCATTCCTTGGTATTCACCCAGTGTTCAATGTGGACTGCCTTCAACCCTACTTTCCACCTCTACTGGACACATCCAACATGGCAGAACAAATCACACCAACATAGTTAAACCCAGATTGCATGGAACATGCCACAACTGATCGGATTATGGACACACAGATCAAGAACACCCGCCAGCAGAGGATCCAGCTATATCGAGTTGTCAAAGCAGACCAAATCCTTCACCAGGGCAAGTGGCTCACCAGAGACCAAGTTCAGCAGAAGTTTCCTCATCTCATGGAGGAACTCAACGCAATGGGGAACATTGCTTCCTAAGGGGGGAGGAATGATACAGGTGGATATTGGTGGCCACTCGCCTATTCCACTTGGACCCAGACCATTGTTTCTTTCAGTTTCTCAGTTTCCTTAATTGTAGCACACCTTACTATTTTTAGCAGTTTTTCGGGTCCTGAACTTCCGAAGCCGTTTTGAGGCCCTAAACGATGTTTTTTGGGCATGAATGTTCCGATGAATATGTGTATGTACCAAAATCTTTATTTTATGTTAGCAATGTAGTCCTCGGATAGATCTTTCTAATGATGTATCATGTGCGTCAAATGGATATAGTATGCCAAAGTTACGACCCAGGGAAATTGATGTACCAATTTACCCCAATGGGGCCCATATTCTGGCATTTCATCTCCTGGAATTTCATACCCCAAAGAAGAATATTGCGGCCACGACCTCCATACAGGGACCCTCTGCATGATAGAAACAGCTGGATAAGGTCATGGAGGAGTATGAAGACATCTTCACCTCCCCTGCAGGGGTGCCTCTACACTGTCAGGTCAAGCACCCCATTGATTTGCCCCAGGTGCATCATTGCCCAATGGACCAATCTATTGGTGCTTTGTTCTAGAAAATGACGAAATCAAGAGGAATATTTAGGAGTTGTTGTAGAAATATCACATCCAGTTGAGTTCATCGCCCTGTGGGAGCCCGATTATGCTAGTGCAGAAGAAGGATGGGACTTGGAGAATCTGCATTGACTATCGGGGACTGAACAAGATCATTGTCCGGAATAGGTACCCGATCCCACAGATTGATGACCTTCTCAACCAACTCAAGGGGGAGAAATATTTCAACAAAATTGACTTGAAGTCTGGGTATCACCAGGTACCAATCGAACCCTCTGATGTGTGGAAGATTGCCTTCAAATTGAAGGAGGGCCTTTTCGAATGGATGGTCATGCCTTTTGGTTTGACGAATGCCTCTGCAACCTTCATGAGACTAATGGAAAACATCTTGTGACCATTCACCAACTCATTTGTAGTGGTGTACATGGATGCCATTCTGATCTTCATCCAAACTTGGGAAGAGCACCTCCACCACATCCAACAAGTCCTTCAAACACTACAACAACAAAATTTATGTGCCAATTTGGAGAAGTGAACTTTTGGCATGACCCAAGTTCGGTATCTGGGATACATTATTGATAAGTGGGGGGTGCATGTGGATCTAGCCAAGATCCAATTCATTTGGGATTGACCGGGCCCAACCACCGTAACAGAGCTCCACAGCTTTTTGGGTCTTGCCAATTTCTACCGCAGGTTTGTGTTGGGATTCTCTCATATCACTTGGCCCTTGAGTCAAGTCACCAAGGGAGGAGAGAAAGAAAAATTATTTTGTTCTGAATCTCAACAGAAGGCGTTCGACGATTTGAAGCATCGTCTCTGCTCTGCACCAGTGCTCACATTACTAGACTTGCAACAACCATTTGATATCGAGAAAGATGCCTCTGACTATGCTATTGGGGCAGTCCTTACTCAACAAGGGCATATCATAGTGAGACACTTTCTGATATAGTCTGGAAGTATCCCACTTATGACAAGGAGATGTATTCCTTTGTGCAGACTCGTCGACAATGGAAGCATTACATTTTTGGAAAGGAAACAGTCATCCACACAGACCACCGACCCTTGTAGTTCATACAGACACAAGGGAAGTTGTAGAACGATAGCCATCAGAATTGGTCCACATACCTACAACAGTTTCATTTGAACATTAAGTACAAGAAAGGAAGCACCAATAATGTTGCAGACTACCTCAGCCAACCCCCTATCCTGGCGCTAACCACGATGCTCAACTCTTGTGGGCACGAGACTTCCGATTGGTCACTTCTCTACAAAAGTGATCCAAAATTCGGCCACACATACAATACTCTCTTGGAGGGTAAACAAGTTCCTAATTTTCACCTCCAGGATGCCCTGCTATGTCACCTGGGACATCTTTGTGTTCCTTCAAGCGAGTGTGCCAAGATGATTTGGGAGGTGCACTACAGTCGGTTCGTTGGGCATTTTGGGGTCGAGAAAACTGTGGCAGTACTACAAAAGTATTTCTATTGGCCGAACCTTCGACAGGATGTCGGGAAGTACATCAAGTGTTGCACTGCTTGCGCCATTGCCAAACTGACCATCAAGAAGCAAGGCCTCTATACTCCACTGCCCACCCCTAGTCGACCTTGGGAATCCATCTCCATGGATTACATGTCGGGCCTTCCTTCTACTAAGCATGGGAATGACTGTGTTTTTGTGGTCGTCGACAGATTCTCGAAGATGTCCATTATCATGGCCTGCAAGAAGAATATCACAACAAAATCCACTAATAACTCTTCTTTGAGCGAGTGTGGGTACACTTTGGGATCCCACAGTCTATAATATCAGATTGGGACAATAGGTTCCTCAGTACATTTTGTTCCAGCCTTTGGTCGATGTTGGACACCAAGCTCACCAAGTCCATAGCTTTCCATCCACAAACTGATGGCCAAACAAAGGTCGTCAACCGGATGATTGTACACATTATGTGCATGTACAACTCAAAGCATCCACACACATGGGATGAGAGCCTCCCCTATGTACAACATAGCTAAAACCAGGCTATCCATAGCTCAACCAACCACAACCCCTTTCACGTGGGCTTGGGATTCCAACCACTATGTCCCATTGACGTAGCCATGCCATTTGTGACTACTCAGGCAAATTCAACCCATGTCCAGTCTGAGGCTGACAAGGAAAACAACTTCATTAAACACATTTAGCACATCCGCCAATAGTTTCATGACATCTTGGATAGATCCAATGCTAAGTACAAGTAGCGACATGATCAACATCAGGTGCCACACAACTTCCAGGTGGGTGACAAAGTGTGGCTACATTTTCAAAAGGAGCACCTCGTTGGACCCTACTACAAGATTCGCCCACTCCGATATGGGCCATACACCATCACCAAGGCTATAGGGTACAATACCTTTGAGCTTAGTATTCCACCATTCCTTTGTCTGCACCCAGTGTTCAATGTCGACCGCCTTCGCCCCTACTTTCCACCTCTACTGGACACATCCGACATGGCATAACAACTCACACCAATAGAATTAAACCTAGATTTCATGGAACAAGCCGCAACTAATCGAACTATGGACACACAGATCAAGAACACCCACTAGCAGAGGATCTAGCTATATCGAGTTGTCAAAGCAGGCCAACTCCTTCACCAGGGCAAGTGGCTCACCAGGGACCAAGTTCAACAGAAGTTTCCTCATCTCATGGAGGAACTCAACGCAATGGGGACNACCCACACCATTGTTTCTTTTAGTTTTTCAGTTTCCTTAATTGTAGCACAATTTACTATTTTTAGCAGTTTTTCGGGTCCTGAACTTCCGGAGCCGTTTTGAGGCCCTAAACGACGTTTTTTTGACATGAATGTTCTAGAAAATATGGTTTCATTCCAAACTCGATATTCATTGTCAACAGTGTAGTCCTCGGATAGATATTTCTAATGATGTATCATGTGTGTCAAATGGAGATAGTATGCCAAAGTTACGATCCCGGGAAATTGATGTACCAATTTACCCCAACGGGGCCCATATTCTGGCATTTCATCTCCTAGGGTTAGGTTTTTGGATGTTTAGGGTTTTCCATTGTTTCTCAATAATATATAGGCCTTTGAGCGTTATTGTAACACAAATTTCATAGGCCAATATCCGCCACATCTCTTCTCATAGATAAGCTACTAGCGCCCGAGCTATTTTATTTCCATTTTGTCTGTAAGCATATTTCAGTCATTTGTTGTTAATGAAATGAAGTTTTACTTCCGCTGCATATCTATGTTTATGTGTATTTATGTATTTCATTGTGTTCCTGGATAAATATGGATCAGAGGTATCAGAGCAGTCTTCTCTTTCTTGATCCTTCTTTGCATGTCCCCAACGAGATCAGGGTAGAAGGAGTTAGGGCTCGATCTGGTTGAATCGTTGCAATATCAGCCTCGCAAACCCCGACGACCTCCCATGGGGGAAGAAAATAAAGATGAGGGAGTAGGAGATCCTATCAAATTATTGCTCGAGGAGGCCCTCGAGAAACAAAGGAACGCAATGATGGAAAACTTTTCCCAGATCCTTCAACGGTTGCCCATTGCAGTGCATCTACATCCAACAACCACTCTGGAGGCACCACTCCTTTTAAGGTACAAGTAAACTTAGACATTCCCATATTTGAGGACCAAATAGATGCAGATGGCGTTGATGGATGTTTGAATCTGCTAGAAGGATATTTCTCGATTCACGACTTTTCCAACCGAGAAAGGATTTTTTTTCACTCCTTAAAGCCTCCCCCCATGTCAAGGACTGGTGGAAAACCTACTGGGAGAAACAGAGCGAGGGGGAACCCTCTCTATTCTTGGTCCCACCCACTTGGAATTCTTTCTGAGATGCCATCAAGGAACAATATTATCCTGTGGGGAGCTATGAGGACAAATACATACAATGGACTACGCTGCAGCAGCAAAGAGACCAAGATGTGCATGAACTGACAAATTTGTTCCATACACTACGCACAAAGCTGGGTATCAAAGATTCAGAGAAACATTTGGTGTTAAAGTACCGTAGTTTTCTTCATAGATACATTCATAAGGAAATGGAGTTCCTCGACATCTCCTCGCTTGGTGTGGCATACTAGTATGTTGCCAAGATTGAGAAGAAGTTCAAACAGAATATGCGAGACTTTGGGTCTGCGAATCATAAGCAAAGGAAAAGTACCCCCAAACTGTCGAACAAAGGACCAAGCCAAGGCGGGGCGGCCCAGGAAAACCCGCCAAAGCTGCAAGCAAAGAACAACATCATGAAGCCAAAAAAGGACATGGGGAAGTGGTGTGAGTTCCATAAGGGCTCCACTCACAACAAAAGTGAGTGTCGAGACAAGCAGTCACTAGTAGCCGAGTTGAAGGCTTCTGAATCGGATGTAGGCTCCGACTCTGAATCAGAACCCAACAAGGGGAATGATAGGGGGAAGCAGATTATCAATGCAGAGCCCAATGCCACTGTTTCCACCATGAAGATCCAGAAGAAGGAACCAAAAGATCCAGAGGAGGTGGAGCGCCTCTTCCATTCCCATATGTGGGTAAAGGGTTCCCTGATGCAATTCATTGTCGACAGCGGGAGCCAGAAGAACCTCATCTCAGTATAGGTCGTGAAACATCTGGGCTTGTCGACCAAAACACACCCACAACCATACACCATCAAGTGGTTGCACCAAGGATAGGACCTCCGCATAAGCCAACAATGTCACCTTCCCTACAACATCAAGCCCTTCACGGATGAGGTATTATGTGACATTGCTCCTCTTGATGTTTCTGATGTATTATTAGGCCAACAATACTTGTGGAAGCTACATTATGTGTATGAGTCCAGGCCTCGTGTTGTTATTATTACTTTAGGCAATAAGCTGTACAGGATACTGAAAATAACATTGCCTACATCCATCTCTTTGTTTACTGCAAAACAATGCAGTAAGCTCATTGCCAAAACCAAGAAATTTGTTTTCCTGATGATCCGCCCTCAAGGAAAGAAGAATATTGTGGCCATGACCTCCAGACACGACCCCTCTACACGACAGCAATAGATGGATAAGGTTGTGGAGGAGTACAAGGACATCTTCACCTCCCCCGCAAGGGTACCTCTACATTGTCAGGTCAAGCAGCCCATCGATCTAACCCCAGGTGCATTGTTTCCCAATGGACCGATCTATCGGTGCTCTGTTCTAGAGAATGACAAAATCAAGAGGCAGATTCAGGAGTTGTTGCAGAAAGGTCACATCCAGTCGATTTCATCGCCCTGTGGGATCCTGATCGTGTTGGTGGAGAAGAAGGATGGGACTTGGAGACTTTGGATTGACTATCGGGAACTGAACAAGATCACTGTCTGGAATAGGTACCCAATCCCACGGATTGATGACCTTCTGGACCAACTCAAGGGGGTGAAATATTTCAGACAAATCGACTTGAATTCTAGGTATCACTAGGTACCAATCGAACCCTCTGATGTGCGGAAGAATGCCTTCAAATCAAAGGAGGGCCTTTTTGAATGGCTGGTCATGCCTTTCGGGTTGACGAATTCCCCTGCAACCTTCATGAGACTAATGGATGACATCTTGCGACCATTCACCAACTCATTTGTAGTGGTGTACTTGGATGAAATTCTAATCTTCAACCAAACTTGGGAAGAGCACCTCCACCACATCCAACAAGTCCTCCAAACACTATGGTAACACAAGTTGTGTGCCAATTTGGAGAAGTGAACTTTTGGCATGACCCAAGTTCAGTATCTGGGATACATTATTGCTGATCGGGGGGTGCATGTGGATGCAACCAAGATCCAAGTCATTTGGGATTGGTCAACCCCAACAACCCTAATAGAGCTTCACGACATTTTGGGTCTTGCCAATTTCTACTACAGGTTTGTGTTGGGATTCTCTCATATCACTTGGCCCTTGACTCAAGTCACCAAGGGAGGAGCGAAAGAAAAATTCTTTTGGTCTGAATCTCAACAGAGGGTGTTCAATGATTTGAAGCGTCGTCTCTGCTCTGCACTAGTGCTCACATTACTACACTTGCAACAACCATTTGAGATCGAGAAAGATGCCTCTGGATATGCTATTGGGGCAGTCCTTACTCAACAGGGGCATCCAGTGGAATATCACAGTGAGACACTTTTCGATACAGTCTGGAAGTATCCCACTTATGACAAGGAGATGTATTCCATAGTGCAGACTTGCCGACAATGGAAGTATTACATTTTGGGAAAGGAAACGATCATCCACATAGACCACCAACCCTTGCAATTCATACAAACACAAAGGAAGTTGCAGAACGATCGCCATCAGAAGTGGTCCACATACCTGCAACAGTTTCATTTGAACATTAAGTACAAGAAAGGAAGCACCAATAATGTTGCAAGCTACCTTAGCCGACCCCCTATCCTGGCGCTAACCACGGTGCTCAACTCTTGTGGGCACGAGACTTTCGATTGGCCACTTCTCTACAAAAGTGATCCAGAATTCGACCACACATACAATACACTATTGGAGGGTAAGAAAGTTCCTAATTTTCACCTCCGGGATGCCCTTCTATGTCACCTGGGGAATATTGGTGTTCCTTCAAGTGAGAGTGCCAAGATGATTTGGGAGGCACACTACAGTTGGGTCGCTGGGCATTTCGGGGTCGAGAAAACTGTGGCAATAGTGAAAAAGTATTTATATTGGCCAAACCTTCGACAGGATGTCGGGAAGTACATCAAGTTCTGCACTACTTACACCATTGCCAAACCGACCATCAAGAAGTAAGGCCTTTATACTCCGCTACCCACCCCTAGTCGACCTTGGGAATCCATCTCCATGGATTACATGTCGGGCCTTCCTTCTACTAAGCATGGCAATGACTATGTTTTTGTGGTCGTCAACAGATTCTCGAAGATGTCCATTATCATGGCCTGCAAGAAGAATATCATAGCAGAAGCCTCTGCTAAACTCTTCTTTGAGCAAGTGTGGGTACACTTTGGGATCCCACAGTCTATCATCTCAGATCGAGACAACAGGTTCCTCAGTACATTTTGGTCCAGCCTCTGGTCGATGATGGACACCAAGCTCACCAAGTGCACATCTTTCCATCCGTAGTTGATAGCCAGACAAAGGTCGTCAACCAGATGATTGTACACATTTTGCGCATGTACAAATCAAAGCATCAATGCACATGGGATGAGAGCCTCCCCTATGTAAAATACAGCTACAACTGGGCTCTCCATAGCTCAACTAGCCACAACCCCTTTCAGGTGGGCTTGGGATTCCAACCACTATGTCCCATTGACGTAGCCATGCCATTTGCGACTACTCATGCAGATTCAACCCATGTCCAGTCTGAGGCTGACAAGGAAAACAACTTCATTGAGCGCATTCAGCACATCCGCCAACAGGTTCATGACATGTTGGACAGAGCCAATGCTAAGTACAAGCAGTGACATGATCAACATCGGGTGCCACACAACTTCCAGGTGGGCGACAAAGTGTGGCTACATTTGCAAAAGGAGCGCCTCATTGGACCCTACCGCAAGATTCACCTTCTCCGATATGGTCCATACACCATCACAAAGGCTATAGGGGACAATGCCTTTGAGCTTAGTATTCCACCATTCCCTTGTCTGCACCCAGTGTTCAATGTCGACCACCTTCAACCCTACTTTCCACCTCTATTGAACACATTCGACATGGCAGAACAACTCACACCAACATAGTTAAACCCAGATTGTAGGGAACAAGCCACAACTAATCAGAATATGGACACACAGATCAAGAACCCTCGCCAGCAGAGGATCCATCTATATCAAGTTGTCAAAGCAGGCCAACTCCTTCACTAGGGCAAGTGGCTCACCAAGGACCAAGTTCAGCAGGAGTTTTCTCATCTCATGGAGGAACTCAATGCAATGGGGAACATTACTTCCTAAGGGGGGAGGAATGATACAAGTGGATATTGGTGGCCACCTACCTATTCCACTTGGACCCACACCATTTTTTCTTTTGGTTTTTTAGTTTCCTTAATTGTAGCACAATTTACTATTTTTAGCAGTTTTTCGGGTCCTAAACTTCCGGACTCGTTTTGAGACCCTAAACGACATTTTTTGGGCATGAATGTTCCAGCAAATAAGAGTACATTTTGAACTACATATTCACTGTCAGTAGTGTAGTCCTCGAACATATCTTTCTAATGATGTATCATGTGCGTCAAATGGAGATAGTATGCCAAAGTTACGACGCCGGGAAATTGATGTACCAATTTACCCCAACGGGGCTCATATTCTGGCGTTTCATCTCCTAGGGTTAGGTTTTTGGATGTTTAGGGTTTTCCATTGTTTCTCAATAATATATAGTACTTCAAGCCTCATTGTAACATAGAGTTCTGTTGGCGACGGAAGTCACTCCTGGATTTCTATCAGGAGCAGAGCCCGACGCCCATCAGTCTTATGTCACGGTTTGTTTATAGACGGGGTGACCGAATGGAAGCCAACTCAAAATGATATCATCCAACTCCAAACTAGGCTAGGAATACACAAGTGAGTGAGGTCTTTATAAACTCCAGACAGTGATTCGTAGTAAAGGGTGAGCAGACGGAGGATTATATAAGAGGGAAGTGAAAGTCTGTCATAAACAACAGGTTTCTAACAGACTGTGAGAGAAAACTTCTGAAGGCAAGATCTTCTTACACCCAAATGCAGGAAACCAACGAAGACAGTAATGCAAAAACAAATCATTTGTCATAACACAACTGTGCTAATTCATGCGAAGCATTCGATCATGAACCCTCTGGTATTAGACGAAAACATAGATGGAAAAGGAAAATTGTTTGTCATATAACAAGATATCTCATATACAGATGCATATCCAACGAAACTAGAATGTCTGTTAAACTTTACAGCACGGAGTTCTGCTCTACCATCGATCCTTACAAAAATGGAAAAAATGCCTACATATACTTGGGACTAACTCTGTCCCTCCAGGCGCGATCATATCGTGAATTCAATGCTTATCACTGAGGAGCTTCTCTGTCAGAATGGGCTGTCGGTCTGCCTCAATCAAATCTGCCCTCTGCTCCCCTGTCGTGCGCCTCTTTAATTCAGTATGGCTTGTGCCATGGGGTAGCTGAGCCCTTTGAATATTGAACTCGCGTGTGCAGGCTTCCCTGGTGAGTTGGAGGCTCGGCGTGGCTTTCCTGGAGAGAACCGGTACAAGGGACTTTCCTAGGTCAATTTCAGTCGGGTCCTCCATACTCTGTAATAAATGGGTGACGCGAGGCTTCACCCACCCTCTTTCTCCTTTTCTGCTGAGCTGACGCGGCTCTTTGGATCCCCGAGTGAAATCCCGACCTAGTCCACAGGTCTGTATCGGGTTTCGGGGTTTCGCGTTCCCCGTTGTCAAGAGTTCTTGACCCTTTGAACTCCCGATCACCGATTCTCCGATGAGCGCGTGTACAGGTTATCCCTCCTGGCTATACTATGATCCATGTGACCACCTCTTATATGACCTGAGCCGAACCTCTGTCGGGGTTTCGGCGTTTTTGATGTCTCGATACACAATTCCCCGGGACTCGCGATTCTCCGATTGCCGATGCGCCTTCCGTGCTAGCCCTCTGACTAGGCCCTGGTCCAAGTGACCATCATCATATGCCCTCGGCCATACTCTCCATCAGAATTTCGTGGTTTGCGATGTCAACGAACACGCATCCTTCGGAATCGCGATCCCACCTGTCTTCCACTTGCGGACCCACATGCTAACCGGCGGTTGCCGAGATATCGCCTCCCCCGACTTCACAAACCTGGCCGCAAATATTTGCAATTCCAACTCACGAACCTCCGAGCTCGCAATATGCCGATGCCACTTGGCATTGTCTCCCTACAAGGATTGATCTTCTGACACCTGTCCCGCACTATGGTCCTTAATTTCATCGAGAAATCGCAGATCACTATTCCTACATGAAAGAGTTTCTTGTCTTCAAAAACTCCGATTTTCCTCCTCTGCACGCTAGGGGTTAACCTCGGCACAACTTCTAGAGATCTAACGGTCGACGGGATTTCGTCGATCTCCTCTGTAAGATTCCGACCGTCGATTTGCTTTGAGGATGGTTATCGACTGCTGAAGAAAAAACTTCGCCCGCTCGCTTGCTTGACTTGATGCTACAAAATGGGATTCTCTTGGGATATGCTCAGGTGCTTCCCGTGCAAACTACAGACCTGGGTACGCCTAATCCCGAGACAAGAAAAATCGCTAACATTAGGCTCCATGGGGGATAGAGTTGTCCCTGCGATGCTCTAAGAACTCATTCCGCAGCTTCAGTGCCTTACTGTTGGGCTATGGAGTCATTTATTAAGCCGAAAACATACATAAAGAAAAATAATCAAAGAAGTAAAAGACAATATTTACAAACAGAGGAGCCGCCTAGGGCTCAAATAAAACATTTTTTCAGAAAATGCCCATTCACTGGGCTGTTGAAAATCTCTTCACCCTCCAGATCCTG
>JZKD02S1829765.1:80026-95199 GCA_000966675.3 Picea glauca
CCTTCTCCCCTATGAACGCTATATCCATAGCTCGCTGAAATGTTGCTCCTGCGTTCATCAATCCGAAAGGCATTTTGGCATACATGAATGTACCCCAAGGAGTGGTGAAGGTTGTATTTTCCCTATCCTCAGGCATGATCGATATCTGATTATAGCCAGAAAACCCATCGATCATGGATATCCTGGAGGCCCCAATTACCCTCTACAATATATGTTCCATCTTAGGCAGGGGGTGATTGTCTTTCTTTGAGCTTCTATTGAGATTCCTGAAAATCAACACAGAGTCTGATTTCTCCACTCTTCTTCCTTACTGGGACCAAATTGGCCACCCACTCAGAATATCTCAAGGGGACGATAATTTGGGTATCTAACAATTTCTTCACTTCTTTCTCCATGACAGGTAGCAACATGGGATTTATCTGTCTCAACTTCTGTCTGAATGGTTTAGCCTCTTCCTTTAGTGGGATCTTGTGCTCAATGACAGATGTGTCATAGGTCTTGAGGTATTCATACATCCATGCAAACACATCAGCGAACTCCTCTAGAAGATTAGTATATTCGGCCTTCTGTTCCCCGGTCAAACTGCTTGACAATTTGACAAACCTGGGCTTCTCCTGTGAACCAATGTTGCATTCGGTTGTCTCTGTATCTTAATTTGAAATCCTGCCCTTTACTGGCACATCATTCCTGTAGAACAATCTTTCTAAAGGGACAAGTCCCCTCGGAATGTGATTACTGGGCAGCTGAATGATCTGATGATTATCGATTTTATTTAAAAACTTCTCAGGACGAGAGTTGCCTTCCAAATCAGGATCTTGGTCAATATGCAACGCAGAAAATTCATCCACTGATTGGAGAAACCTTTCAAGTTCAGAATCATCTTCGAACACCTTCCAATGCTTGACATTGTCCGGCACTGAAGGCCTATATCTTATATCAACATCATTTTTTATCCTAGGCGGCAGAGGAAATTTGAGCAAACTGGCTGAGACAGCTAAAGAATTGGCCAAAGTATTTTCTCCCCTCGGGATGAAAGAAATGTTAAAAGCCAAAAAGAAATTATCAATAAGGTCCCATACTTCATTTTGATAATTCCTGAGCTGGAAATTATGGGCACGATAAGCATTCCTTATCTGCTGAATAATCAACTCAACATCTCCGAATATTGTTATCTCTGCAATTCCCATTTCCTTTGCGGACCTCATACCCAGAACAAGAGCTTCATATTCTGCCATGTTGTTAGTGACTTCGAATTCCAGCTTATATGACAGGGATATGACTTCTTGACAGGGTGATATGAAAACCACTCCAGCGCCAACTCCTTCACTAGAAGAAGCTCCATCAAAAAACATCTTCCACACATAGGAGCTTTGGGGGCAAATCGGGTGATCAGGGCTGGGGTGTTTTCTTATTAGTAAAGAGATTTCAGGGGCATCGGTAAGCTGCAGTAAACTAGACCCCAAGTCGGTGTCAAGTGAAAAGATGGGGTGATTGGTTGGGTCTGCTTCATCACTGACAATATAGGCCAGCTGGGCTTCTCTGTATAATCTCCTTTGTTCCCCTTTGAAGACCGGAATGGTGGCATATGTAAGATCCATCTACAGTGTCCCTCCAAGATTTTTGATCCACGATCTAGACAACAGCATACCGAATTTGGGGGGAACGTCGGCTACCACAATATCCATGACCACACTTTTCATGGGCAACTGAAACAGGGAAACCACCAGGTCTTTTATGACTCCTAAACACTGCACTCTCCTTGAATCGAAAGAATATAAATCATGATAAGTTCATGTCACCTCCAGTCCCAATTCTTCCATGACTACCTTGGGCATAAGGTTATGGGAGGCTCCTGAATCCATGAGACAGTTATGTAGTACTTTATCATGTATATTCAGGGATGTGTAGAAGGGAGGGGATGAATCATCTCTATATTCTACCATGGGCCCTAAGACGACTGTAGGCTTCTCATCTTGAAGGATTACTGAGTCAGAGGGAGGCTGGGGAGACTCGGATTGTAGCAGCTTGGAGAGGGATCTTTTAAAATCATCATTTTTTACTAGCTCTGAGAGGGGAACGGGGATCCTGATTTTCTGAATTTCATGTTCAAAATTAAAGGATGGAATGGGTTTAGGAGCTTCCCTTACCTCAGTGACAGGCTCTCTGGTTGTTGGTAAAGCACCCTGATTTCTTTTATCTTTAGTAGCGGTTGCTGCAGCTTTAGTAGGTCTTTCTGCTATGAGGGGCTGGACTGGGCTGTCAAGTTCTCCTTCTTTCCCTTTCGACCTGAGATTGTATCTGTTAGAGGTGTGGCTGGCCCTTTCTCCTTTACCTAGCTCATGAATGTGAATGTTCATCAGGGATTTCTCATATGCGGACTGAGTCAAATGGGGAAAAGGAGGAGCTTCCTCAACACTGTGAATTTCAGGGTCGAATTCGTCTATCTCCTCTCCTTCCTCATGAGTGACCAGGTTATTTTGGAGAGGGGTTTGAATCCTTTGATCCTCTCTGTCCCTTTCCCTATGTTCCCTTGGGAAGGCCTGTGGTCCATTGTTATTAGGTCTCCTGAAAACTCTATTATCAGTGTTCTGAGGATTTATGTACATGGGCTTCCTTTCCAACTCCCACCTTTCCATCTTGGCAGCAAGCGATTTTATTTAGCAGTCTCATCTGTCTGCTGGGGCAGGGGAGGGGAACTGGATAAGGAGGCTTCAGCCCTGTTCTTGGACATGTCTCTATCACCTGTGCTCCTGAGTTGGTTGACAACCAATATGTTAGATTCTACCTCCACGGCAGCATCTTGCATGAGGGCCAACGTAACAGCTCTTCTCTCACTCGGCAGTAGGCAGAAATCCGGATCAAAAGCGCTGGAGTAAGTGATTTTAGCAGAGGCTTCGGAGGGATTTATCTCAGCAGGGATTCTGTTGTACATTTTATTAAATCTCTTGAAGAAGTCAGAGACAGACTCTCCTTCCTTTCTCTTCAATGACCCAAACTCTGTCATGTAATACATGAAATCCTTTTTATCTCCCCATTGTCTCAAAAAGGCATTGTCTAATGCTTCAATCCCATCAATGGATCCAGGAGGCAGGGCCTTGAACCATTTTCTAGCCTCGCCTTGGAGGCTATGGACAAAAATCCTCATCCATACGTCTGCATGCATGATGATATTATCATCTGTGAAACTGTAGAAAGCTTCTAGGTGTTCATCTGCAGTTACGTCCCCCTCACCCGTGAACTTGGGTAGTTGCTTGAGGTAACCGTCTGCCGGGAGGGCATTGAGGGGTTGAGGTAACACAAGGGGAGCATACCTAGAGGCTATAATAGCTTCCATTCTAGTCATAGGGGGGTTAGCACCGGCCATAGGAATATTAGGTGGCGGAGAACTTGGAGGAGAAGGAGTTCGCAAAGGGGCTGTGGGAAATGAGTCTCGAAGTGGAGTGGGAAACAAAAGCGGATTCAAGGAGGAAGCTAACGAGCTTAAGTTAGCAGGTGCTCCTACTTGTGTAGGAGTAGTAAATATAGGAGCGGGGAGATCTTCTATGGTCCCGGACCAATGCCAAGGTACAGTTTCAGGGGAGATGGGAGTGACAAGGTCTCGTCCCTCCGGTACCAGACCAGGAGAGGAAAACTCAATAGGAACACTCCCAAAATTTAGGTAATGGTAAACTGCAGAGACAGGCCTGTCGGGAAGCTGAGGAGAAGGAAATGGAGTTTCTACATAAAGAGAAAATGGATTACCTGGTTCAGTGGTAGAAGCTCCTTCTTTAGGGGCCTTTCCCTTTCTGAGCACTGCCTCCGGATCTGTTTCAGGCGTAGCTAGAGGCAGCAGTGGATGAGACCGCGTATGTCTGCCTCTGAAAGCCACAATTAATGGAGCAGGTTCTCCCCAGTGGAGTCATCACAGTGGAGTCGCCAGGTGCACAGTAGCAATCTCAATAGTTCTGATATCCGATGCACCTTCAGAATCAGCTGATCGTTGTCGTTCTGCCCAGGGAAAATTTTCAATTTCATCCCCGGCAAAGGCACCAGAAATGTTGGCGACGGAAGTCACTCCTGGATTGCTATCAGGAGCAGAGCCCGACGCCCATCAGTCTTATGTCACGGTTTGTTTATAGATGGGGTGACCGAATGGAAGCCAACTCAAAACGATATCATCCAACTCCAAACTAGGCTAGGCATACACAAGTGAGTGAGGTCTTTATAAACTCCAGACAGTGAGTCGTAGTAAAGGGTGAACAGACGGAGGATTATATAAGAGGGAAGTGAAAGTCTGTCATAAACAACAGGTTTCTAACAGACTGTGAGAGAAAACATCTGAAGGTAAGATCTTCTTACACCCAAATGCAAGAAACCAGCGAAGACAGTAATGCAACAACAAATCATTTGTCATAACACAATTGTGCTAATTCATGCGAAGCATTCGATCATGAACCCTCTGGTATTAGACGAAAACATAGATGGAAAAGGAAAATTGTCTGTCATATAACAAGATATCTCATATACAAATGCATATCCAACGAAACTAGAATGTCTATTAAACTTTACAGCAGGGAGCTCTGCTCTACCATCGATCCTTACAAAAATGACAAAAATGCCTACATATAGTTGGGACTAACTCTGGCCCTCCAAGCACGATCATATCGTGAATTCAATCCCTATCGCTAAGGAGCTTCTCTGTCAGAATAGGTTGTCGGTCTGCCTCAATCAAATCTGCCCTCTGCTCCCCTGTCGTGCGCCTCTTTAATTCAGTATGGCTCGCGCCAGGGGGTAGTTGAGCCCTTTGAATATTGAACTGGCGTGTGTAGGCTTCCCTGGTGAGTTGGAGGCTCAGCGTGGATTTCCTGGATAGAACCGGTACAAGGGACTTTCCTAGGTCAATTTCAGCCGAGTCCTCCATACTCTGTAATAAATGGGTGACGCGAGGCTTCACCCACCCTCTTTCTCCTTTTCTGCTGAGCCGACGCGGCTCTTTGGATCCCCAAGTGAAATCCCGACCTAGTCCACAGGTCTGTATCGGGTTTCAAGGTTTTGCGTTCCCCATTGTCAAGAGTTCTTGACCCTTTGAACTCCTGATCACCGATTCTCCGATGAGCGCAAGTACAGGTTAGCCCTCCTGGCTATACTATGATCCATGCGACCACCTCTTATATGACCTGAGCCGAACCTCTGTCGGGGTTTCAGCGTTTTTGATGTCTCGATACACAAGTCCCCGGGACTCGCAATTCTCTGATTGCCGATGCACCTTCCGTGCTAGCCCTCTGACTAGGCCCTGGTCCAAGTGACCATCATCATATGCCCTCAGCCATACTCTCCATCGGAGTTTTGCGGTTTGCGATGTCAACGAATACGCATCCTCTAGACTCGCGATCCCCCGAAACCCGATGGCTCATGGTCATTGACATGTCAATGGTCCGTCCCCCGTCGCGAAAACCTGCCACCTGTCTTCCACTTGCGGTCCCACATGCTAACCGGCGGTTGCCGAGATATCGCTTCTTGCGATCTCGCAACCCTGGACGCAAATCTTTGCAGTTCCAACTCATGAACCTCCGAGCTCGCGATATGCCGATGCCACTTGGCGTTGTCTCCCTACAAGGATTGATCTTCTGACACCTGTCCCACACTATGGTCCTTAATTCCATCGGGAAATCGCAGATCGCGATTCCTACATGCAAGAGTTTCTTGTCTTCGAAAACTCCGATTGTCCTCCTCTGCATGCTAGGGGTTAACCTCGGCACAACTTCTAGAGATCTAATGGCCGATAGGATTTCGTCGATCTCCTCTGTAAGATTATGACCGTCGATTTTCTTTGAGGATGGTTCTCGACCGCTGAAGACAAAACTTCGCCCGCTCGCTTGCTTGACTTGATGCTACAAAATGGGATTATCTTGGGATATGCTCAGGTGCTTCCCGTGCAAACTGCAAACCTGGGTACGCCTAATCCCGAGACAAGAAAAATCGCTCACAAGTTCATAGGCCAGTAGCTGCCACATATCTTCTCGGAGATAAGCTACCAGTGCCCGAGCTATTTTATTTCCATTATGTCTGTAAGCATATTTCAATAATTTTTTGTTAATGAAATGAAGTTTTACTTCCGCTGCATATCTGCGTTTATGTGTATTTCTGTATTTCATTGTGTTCCTGCATAAATCTGGATCACAATCATTCTTTATTCATTTGGTAATTGTATAAAACAAATTTCAACTTCTAGCAAGTAGAGTACATTTTTTCCATCACAAGAGACAACGTCTTTTTCCTTGGCACACAACAACCCATGTTTCCCTTGGTTGGGGAATTCCCCTTTCATCTCTATCTTTGCAAAGATATCCCTATTGTGGCCCAAATACTGACTATCATCAACACCCCTATCCCAAATATCTGTATTTTGACCTATCATCCTTTCCTTTGCAGTCCCACCCATTCAACATAGTTTACCCAATATTTGGTTGTCCCCCTGACACCGGATCATGTTTTACGGTTGTTTCCATCACTCCATTTTCCCCCAACCAAGGGAAGTTCTCGTGTCCCATACATCTTGAATGTCATTCATGTCACCATTCGACCCATCCTATCCTCCATTCAGTCCCTGATACATGTTTGATCTAATCGATGCCAAGAAGCCCTTTGCTTCTTGCAGTTGTTCCCCTTTCCTATCAATGTCAGCACAAGTTTCCAAGAAGGTGGATGTATCTTGGATCTCACTCCCTTATTAATGAGCAGTCTCAAACAACATAGAAAGAGTCTTCCTTGCTTTCTAATGTCATTGAACCCCATGACATTCGACTCTAACAAAGTTTCATGTTACGATGGGTATTACTATGCGAACATTGTAGTTTTTAGTAATCATAAAAGACCTATGAATTTGATAGGACATTAATGCCTTTGATTGATTCATACCTCAATTCAGATCCCATTCAATAATCAAAATCATCATCTGTCATTTTTTGACACCCATGAGGGCACTGCAGACATCTACTTCATCAACAATATGCAGTTTCCGTCATTTAATTTATGGTTTCATGACACGAGCATGGGGCATGGCCACCTCATTTGTACTGAAATATATATTTCAATTTTTGGAGATCACTTGATTCCATTTAGAATCCCCTTTTCCTCCAACAGATCACTCTCCCAATTCCTCTCAACGGTAGCTACAACTCTCCTATCTCATGAAAATCTCAACAAAAGAAACATTGCTATATTTTGGCTATACATATGCTCCTAACCTCACACATCAAGGGGCATTTGTTATCACTAAAAAATTACTCATAGCAATACCGACATTGATGAAGAAACAACCAATACATACGCAATATACTTATAGCATTTACGAAATCTATTTTAGCAAGATTATCAAAACTATATAAAAGACACACAAATTTTTGTGCACTTCTAGAAAAGCTAGCGCATGCACATTCACACTGGCCAAAACCACTCCAAATGCGCATAGTGCGTGATCCCCGCGATTGTCCCTGAAGAAACCTGTACTAATGCGGAAACAACACACTTATGAATTTGGTCGGGCCTCAACCACTTCCAAGCTGAAGTGATTCAAGAAAAGACCCCAAGATCGACCCAAAATATTGACTTGGGATGACTGAAAGGATGGGATGTACCTCTAAAAGTATCTCATTCACACTGAAACAAGTTATGAAATACCTTGCTATGGTATTATAAATAGATGGCCATTGTATGCTAAAAAGGGAGTAAATTCATTTTATTTTTATGTTTCCCAATGAGTCTTAGAGAAACCATTTATTCTCTTGAGAATATTTTGAGCAAGCATTGCATAGGGAATACATCCCACCTCTTGGAAATATTTTCCATTGAGTTCTTCACCATTTTCAATTCAAGATAGGAGAGTAAAAGCTCTACTTTGAGGGATTCAAGATCCCTCCCTAGGAGGAATAGAGGATTCATAAATCCCACTTTTCTCCTCTTGGTGTTATCAATTTCAAAGACCATTCTCTAGTAACCATTCTTTGTGTCAAGTTTCATTCATCCTTTGTTTATATTTGTTTAGTTTAGTCTTCTTTGTTTGTCATTCTTTTCTTGTTCTATTTTTTTCTTTCTTTCTTGTGGGTTCACTAACCTACTAATAATTGTTCTGTGTTGCTTTGATGGCCTACCAAGGCAATCAAAGGGCTCTCTTTTTGCTAACTCTAGTGACCAAAAACCTCAAACACTTTGCTTTAAGGGCTTCATCTCTTGGTTTTAGGGGCTTCTTCAAGGCTCCTTCAAGGCTCCATTTGTGTACAACTCAAAATGGGCATATGGAAACAACCACATGTTATATCATCGCGTGAGGGCCATGTTTAAAGTCTAAGCCATAAGGGGACCAATTTGGAGTTATATACACTTATGTCAAGGCTCCTACAAGGATATTCAAGGCTTCTTAAAGTGGTCCACACATCATCATCACTTTTAGGGGCTTCTGGGATTTGCTTTAGGGCTTCTTCTAAGGTTGACATCAATAACAACCAATTTTCCAACAATCTCCTCCTTTGGCATTAATGGAAACTTAGTAAAACAATCGTTATCACCATGTATTCGTGCTCTGATCCCAATGATTGTATTGTCTTCTTGTCTTCATGTTGACTCTCCTTGTCTTCATGTTTCTAGTTTTACTGTTTTTCTCTCCCCCTTTGACATCAATGGAAAAGGGTAACTCCCCCTAATAGTATTCCCCTTTTTGTTCTTACAAAAGATTATGGAAATCAATTTGGAGAAGAAATTACTCCCAATTTTTTCCGAAGATACTCAAAGGTCTCCCTGGGAAGAGGCTTTGTGAAGATGTCTGCAATCTATTCTTTTATCCCAATGTACTCAAACTTGATATTATTTTATGTGACTTCTCCTCGCAGAAAGTGGAACTTAATAGCAATATATTTGGTCTTGAAATGCATCACTGGATTCTTGGAGATGTTTATAGCACTAGTGTTGTCACAGAGTATCGAAATAGGCTAATCATACCTCACTTGTATGTCTTGTAGGGTTTGTTTCATCCAGAGAATATGAGTACGACGTTCACTTCTCCTTCTTCATAATCTCCTTCATTATCTTCAGTAGTTTCCTCTTGAGTCTCTAATGCCATGAAGAGTACTCTTCTTGAGTCATTGTCACTATTGATGACCATTTTGGTCAACAAGTTCTTAGCCGTCAAAGCATTACCAGGCTCCCCATTAAGTCAAATTGCTTGCACAAATTTTCACCCATTCTCGTTAAAGTTGGTGCAATGTTCTTGAAAAATTTATGGTGACACTTGACTTATTGCTAAGCATGGCCCTTTTTCTCATTCCTCAACTTATTTGCATTGTCTTATTTCACCAATGATACAACATATACGTCTCCTTACTCTTCGCCTTATATTGTCCTATACCTCACTTTATTACCATAACTTTTGTTCTAATAAAGAAAAAATGAACCAATTATCTAAACTTCATGTCATAAACCCATCATACTACTTCTTATATTTGGATGGCCCTCTTTCCAAAATAATATGCCTTATGTCTCTCTCGCATATTTAATTACAACCTAAAAATAATACCAAGTTACCTTTTTATACTACTTCTTATGTTTGTATAACCCTCTTTCCAAAAATATGCCTTATATCTCTCACGTATTTAATAACAACCTAAAAATAATACCAATTTATTTTTTGGATATAAATTTAATATTGTTTCATGCTAAAATAAATAAATAAATAAATATATATATAATGATCCTTTCCATACATATGGCACCCTTATTATTATTATTATTATTTAAATAAAATATTGGTATTCACTTTATCATGGATTAATTTCCTTTTCTTTTATGAAGTCACTACATGGTATCCAATATCTCGAATACACTCATAAGAGCCATTTCCTTATGGTTTGACTTAACTCATAAAGTTGAACTTTTTTTCTAAATGTGATTCATGCCATGAAATACGCGAGCTATATAAAGGGTCATTATAAATCTTATTAAAGTATTTGATATAAAAGTGAAGGACCACTTATCCACTTGGTGGTAACTTTTTTCCAATTGAAAATTTATCATTATATTATGAATATAATTGTGCACATATGCTTCTTTTTTTTTTCAAAAGATCAAAATCACTGTCCTTACTACCACATAGGTTGTGGGGGAGAATACAACCATACTTTAGTTCAAGATCTATAAAAAACTCTCCACTAGATCATTTAGCAAAATGGAGATATGAAGTAATTTCATCCTCTATCACTAAGGTCTAATATATATGGCCTCAAAACAGTACTACTCTAAAATCATAGATATACAATTATAAATTTAAAATCAGAGTAGGTCCTTCATTTCCTTCTTCCCATTTAGTATAGAATTTTTTTCCTTCGTGTTCCTTGAGCGCCTTCTTTGATATTATGTCTGCCTCCTTGTTGTATTCTCGGAAGGTATGGGAAAATCTGAGAGATATGAAAAATTTGTTGAGATCTCTAATTATGACCTTCCAAGGAAATAACCTGTAATTTCCCTTTGAAATTACACCAGTCAAAAATTATTTTTGAATCTCCAAAAACCTGTAAATCAGTGATATGCAGTCTTGTTGCCAGGATAAGAGTTGCCCAGACTCCTAATAACTCTGCCCTTGTATTGGTACCAGGGCCATAGTTGAAATTCCATTTGTAAGTTATTTTTTCACTTATCTTAATCATCCCCCCTGCTCCACTATGGAGGTCGTTTGATAAATATGCTCCATCAAACCATCACATTGTTGAACCAACCTGGAAAATAGCCTTATTGGTATGTAAAGTACGCAAATGTTGAGTTACTGAAAGTCTATTAAAAATCCCAAGAATCTTATAAGCTACTGAACAGATGGAAGGGCTCCTATTTTCAAAAATAGCCTTATTGCGCTCCAGCCAAATATTCTAGCTAACAAGAGCTGGAAAAGTAGCGAACTCTGGTACTTGTTTTTTCCAATTATCATAACATACCTTTATAGTAATTCCATCCCAAACATTCCTTAGATTTAGACCTCCTAAAATCAAGTGCCAAACTTTTTTAGTGAAGTAACAGTTGATCGGTAAATGGCTAACAGACTCAGGACCCTTAGTACATAAGATGCATATGCTAGGCCCTTCCCAACCCTTGGAAAGTAAATTATCCCAAGTAAGTATCTTATTTTCCAATGATAGTCATATGAAAAATTTGATTTTTAGAGCAATATTCCAAGTCCATAAAGATTTCCTCCAACCTCCAATGAGTTGCTGCCAAATTATCGAAGTTATGGATTTATAGACATTTTTTTCTTTTAGAACACCTGACTTATCACTTCTGATCCATTTAAGCTCGTCATCTATGTCCTATAGGTGAATTCCTGAGCCTGATAAAGCAATGCAATAACAATCCCATTCTTTTTCCAAGTCACTAGAGAGGGTAAGTTCTCCGCTGTCTTTCCAAATTGAGCAAATATTACCTAGCCGAGTGCCTCCACTAGCCTGATAGAGATAGGATATATTTCTCTGATTCAAGGAAGTTAAGAGATCGGGCGAAAGGAGAGAGGAGTACCCCAACCCCAAAATCATATTTTTACCTATTAAAATCGACTGACCTGAACTCGGGCTCCAACTCACCCAATGGGTAATGAGCGGTAAGGATTTTAAAATATTTTTCCAGGTCTGAGAAGAGGAAGTCACTCTAGAAGAGGCCATTCTAAACCATGTAGCCACCGAACAATATGGAAGACATTTATCTTTTATAACATTATGCCAGATACTTTCCTTCATCAACACTCTCCACAAAGTGTTTTCCACCAGTGCTCTATTAAAAAGAAATATGTTCTTCAAGCCCCATCCACCATACATCTTTGGTTTAGCAATAACCTCCCACCTACAGAGATGAAATCGATTTTTTTCACTACATCTTGACCAAAGAAAAGTAAAAATTAACTATCTGATCTTGTTAAGTATTGAATCATTGCCAATGTCATCCAATAAACCAGTTGAATTTCAAGAACAACTTTTATAAGGATGTAACGCCCACCAAGAGTAAGCCACCTATTACACCAATGGTCAATCCTTTTTTCAAATTTTGTAATTAGCCACCTCCAATCCTCAACTTTGTATTTATCATATTTCATAAAGTAGCCAAGATATCGAAAACATGAATTGAAATCCACAAAAGTGTAAGGAAATAACTCCTTGAATTTCTCTAAAAGGTCCCCTTGAATATCTAAAAAATTAAAGGTAGACTTAGACAAGTTAGTCTCCATTCCCGACGCTCTAATGAAGACTTTTAAAATACCATCGATCTCCTTCCATTCCTGTAATGAATCTCTAGTCATGATTAGAACATCATCCACGAAAAATAGTTGGAGGATCTTAATTATTCTGGAAACCTTCAAACCAATCAATTTCCCTTCTTCTTGTCCTTTCTTTAGTAGTAAACTGAGACCTTCCATCACTAAGATAAATAAAAAAGGAGACAAAGGGCACCCTTGTCTCAGACCTTTGCCTCTCTGGAAAAAAGTGGTAGTCTCCCCATTTATCAGGACTGCATAAGATGCACTCATCACACATCTCATTATCCAATTGGTAACCAACAATCCAAAACCAGCTTGAATTAAGATCATTCTTAGAAAGTCCCAGTTGATACAGTCATATGCCTTCTTTAAGTCAAGCTTCAGTACTAGAGCCTTTAAATTTTTCATCTTAATGTTGTGTAAACATTCATGAGTCGTCCCAATGGCATCTAAAATCTGTCTCCCCTGCAACAAACCCAATTGTTCTCCCGACAAGGTCCAAGAAAGAATAGGCTTTATCCTATTCGCTATGATCTTTGCTATAATTTTATAGCAAAGGTTACACAGAGCAATAGGTCTATAATCTCCAAAAGAAGAAGGCTTGTTTACTTTTGGTATTAGAACCAAGAAAGTCGAGTTTAATGCTTTTACCACCTCACCTCTTCTCCTGGAATCCTAAACCACTTCGAGTAAATCTTCCCCTACCAACTCAAAAAAGTGAAGAAAGAACTCGATCGTCCAACCATATGGGCCTGGACTTTTGTCCTTTGAAAAATATTTAAGAACATACCGTAATTCCTCCTTGGTACAAGGTCTTTCAAGTAGTAAAGAGTCCTCCAAATTAACTAAACGAGGGAAAATGTTGTCCAAGTAGACCTGATCAGAAATGTAAGGACCAGAATCTTCTAAAGATCCTTTGAAATGTTTAAAGGTCTCTTTTTTAATAACCCCTTGTCCGGAATGGACCTAACCGATCTCATCATGAACTTCCCAAATATGTTTTCTATTTCTTCTAAAACTGGCGAAATGATGAAAGAATTTAGTATTTTGATCGCCACTTTTAATCCAAGTTGATTGGATGTGTTGTATCCATAGTTCCTCTTCTATCAAAAGGAGGATACTTCGCTCTTTTTCTAAATATTTTATGTGGCCTTCAACATCCAAACTCCTCAACCCCCTGGAACTCTCCTGATAAAATCCCACAACGAATTTAATTTGAATGGATAGGTTGTAGAGTGGGTGTTGTGTTCAAGCTGCAAAAGAATAGGCACATGATCCGAAAGATACGGATAGGCAACCCAAGCCCTATATCTGCTAGTAATTTTCAAGAAATCTACCGAAATGAAAACCATGTATAGCCTTTTAGTGATAGTTTCAGTTCTTGTTCTGCCATTCCTCTAGGTAGGAACTAATTTACCATGTAATATATCCACAAGCCCATTAACCTGAAATATCTCTTTGAAGTACCCTACCAGCTGATCTGGCTGAGCTGAAACACCCCAGACCTCTCTGACACTCATGGTGAAATTAAAATCCCCTGCTACTATCATATTATTATGGGCTAATAATCCCCTATCAACCACCTTGTCCCAAAAGGCCAATCTGTATGTACATGGTCCATAGACATTTAGAAGTGATATCAACCTCTTTTTCTCTAGACTTGTACCTATCATAAATATACCACCACAACTTATGTAAGATGTAAGATCAAATTTAGTTGGATCCCATGACACCAGAAGACCCCCAGACTTGCCAACTAATCTTATGGCACAAACTAACCAAACAGGTCGTAAAGAAAACATAAAAGATCTAGCCTTCTTTTCATCCACCAAAGTCTCTTGCAAGAAAATAATATCAAGAAGAGTTATATTTATAAGTCTACGCATAGAGGAATATTTCAGGACCCCCCCTACCCCTCTGATATTAATGGAGAGCAAGATCATGGTTTTTCCCCGGCTAGGGATTTCATGCCTCTAAGCACCCCACTATCAGAGTTCGTGAAGAAAAATAAATCCGGAGAAGAGGGTATAGGTACAACTTTTTTTCGTGCACTCCTTGTTTTAATAGGGGAAATTTCATATCTCAAGCCCCTCGACCAGACATATTTCTTTCTACTACCCTCCCCAATCTGATCCAGTAGGCCAAAAACTCCACTTGTCTCCTCTCTGCTAACTACATACCTCCCCTGGTAAGTGGGAATAGGAATAAGAGATAGGATCTCTTTGTAGGAAGGGACCAGTGTCTCCAGGATAGTTCCTAAAGAGCTTTATCCAATATCGGTCTCCCTAAAACCTGGTAAAATAAGGCTATCCTCCATCGGCTCGCTTGAAAAACCTTTTTCTCTTCGAAGCTCCTCCAACCCAACAGTCGTAGGGCCAGAACGTAAGCTACTATCCCCCACATGATCGATGGATAAGCATGTTACTCCTCGAAGGTACGTAGGCTCAACAAGATTAGAACCCGAAATAAATCTACTAATCCCCACAGGCTCAATCAAAGGCTCCACAGATTGAGTAGGAAATATGAGTTTAACCCCCCCGACCCAGTAAAGTGGGATTACCTACCAAAGAGATATGTCCCTCCTGGTCCAACTTATTAACAATTGTGAGATCCTGATTACTACCCTCTTCCAAAGTAAAGGAGGTATCCAGGGAGTCACGTTCCCAAGCAGTCAACGAAAAGTAAAGTGAAGGGCAGATACTTTTTAACTTACCCATGACAGAATCACCAGGCGCAATCTATCGAGGTACCTTCGATGTTGTGTTGAAAAGACCTCTATCATAAGAATCGACCTTTGGTGAGACTTCTCGAGTCGTCTTTCTAATCATAGAGGCTTCAGATTCCTCCTCCTGCACTGAACCCAGGCAGTCCCTTCGCAAGTGACCCGTCCAACGACACAGATAACACCTAA
>JZKD02S1829765.1:102171-142205 GCA_000966675.3 Picea glauca
TCATCAACATGAGCTGATCACAGGTATGTATCGACTCCTTATAACGTCCCCATGCTTCTACTGCATCCCTAGTTCTTCAACAGATCATATTCAAGCTTTTACTATCTCTTTGTACTATTATGGTGTTAATCTTGTCAAATTACTTAACAGGCCCCTAACTATTCATAGAAATCAAATTCTTCAAAGGCGCGTTCTTCAACCGACTTCCCTTTGTGACCGTGGGCTCAAAACCACGGGCTTAGCTATTTCAAATGTTTTTATGTTAGCACTTTTCTCCTTCCATCCTTATTCTTCTACATGAGACCATATTCAAATGTTCAAGGGCTTATTTTCTTCTAGCCCCTTTATGTTCCTTATTATCTTCTTTACCTGATCACGTGATCGGTGTTGGATCCACGTTCTTCGGTACTTCAACCTTCAGGATTTCGACCTTTGCAATCCTTGTATTCTTCTGAAGTTGCTACCTTCTGGAGTGGTTACATCTCATGCTAGATAATACAATGTCTATCATTACTCCCTAAGTTCTCATATTGACAGTCTTGTCTAATCCTTGCGCATTCGTTCTCATTAGTTCTCATTACTCTGACTTAATCTTTAGTTGAGGTGGACGGTTGTCATCTACTCTAAAAATTCGAAGATTCGTGACTCTGGCACTCCAGGTTACTAGAACTCTGAAGTAGTTCAATTCCTACGGAGCTTTACCTACCGAAAAATTCATGAAACAAAGATGATCGCTTGTTGTCAGTTAACACCTCATGCTTACTCTATTCTTCCACTATGTTTGATAAACGATCGAGAATGCTCCTGAATTAGATCAATGATTAACATTACTTCATGATTTCGGCCTTCGACGGTTAGTTGATAACAGAAGCTTGGATATCCTTGAAGTTAGTAATCTCGGAGTGACGTGGCTTGCTGACGTCACTCAAGATGATGTGGACCCTAATTTTGTGTGCCATGTGTCACCCCGATTCATGACTTTCAAGGTCCTTATGTGCCACATCGACCTTGACATTTGTTACCACTTGATTGGGCCACATGTCCTTGCTGACATGATCCTGCTGATGCGGTCCTATTGTTGTGTCACATGACTTATTCTGATCTTCCTATTAGATCGGACAACTGACAGGATTTTGCATTTATTGCTTTGCACTTGATGTATTGGGGAACTTCGACACTTTTATATCAAACTTTGATCATCACCAAATTTCCTATACATATTTCCACCATTTGATCTTTCCTTGTCTTGATTCAATGACCTATGTTTACTCTGGGACTTCGTGCCTTTTGCCCCAGTTATCTTATCCTTCCACTTTATGTCGATACCATACATCTAGTCTGGTGTTAACTATGGTCTGGTGTTAACTAGATACATCAGTGATCCAATCAATTGGCAGTATAAGTGTGGATCTACATCTCCTGAATCAGTATCACCAATTTTCTTCAAAGCCATAACCATTGGAGTGGGCATGGATTTTCATTATGTCATGCCGAAATTTTTCAGTATCTCCATAGTATATTTTCCTCGACTCGAGAAAATTTCATCTGTTCTCTGCCATACTTCTAGTCCCAAGAAGTAGTGCATCAAGCCCAAATCCTTGATTTCAAATTTAGCAGTCAATGCTTGTTTGCATTCAGCAATGAGTCTCTCTGAGCCAGTGAGGAAAAGGTCGTCCACATATACGAACAAAATAAAACACTCATTTCCATCAATGTGATAATATAAGTTTGGGTCAACAACACTTTTTTTGAAGTCCAAACTCATCATAAATCCATCCATTTTCACGTACCAAGCACGTGGTGCTTGCTTTAGACCATATAGGGCTTTCTTTAACCTGCATACATGAGATATTTCGTTGTGTACAACGAATCCTTCTAGCTTCTCAATATAAACATCTTCCTCAATTTCACCATTGAGAAAGGTTTTCTTTACATCCATCTGATGTAGCTTGCAACCCATGGAAGCAGCTAGTGCAACGATAGATCGGATGGAGGTGTATCGGGCTAGTCGTGAAAAAATATCGTCATAGTCCACTCCCTCTATTTGTGAAAACCCTCAGGCCACAAATCTTTCTTTGTATTTTTCGATGCTTCCATTAGCATCATGATTTATTTTATAAATCCATTTGGAAGTCACTACAGACTTTCCCTTTGGTCTTGAAACAACATCCCATACATCATTTTTTAATATAGATTGGTATTCTTCAGTCATGGCATCTTGCCATACTTGTTCACCTGAAGCTTCTCCATGAAAAGATGGCTCTGAGTCAATAATGTGGGTCATGGATGAAAGGTAGTTTGAGAATCTCTTTGGTCTCTTTCTCTCTCGGGTTGTTCCTTGTGGGGCTTTATGCCCTTCTGCTTCTTGTAGAGTTTGTCGGGCCCAAGCAGGCCTTTTATGTCCAATTGTAATATCTCTGGGTATGTTTCTTGGAGCAACTGAATCAGCTGGAACAACTGGATCAACTGGAGCTATTGGATCATCTGGAATAATATATGTCTCCCTCTGAACTGTTGAAGGGGGAGAAGGCATTGTCTCACTATCAATTTGCATATGAGCTTCTCTAGATTTCTGGAAGGCTACTTCTTCTTCAAAAGTAACATCTATGCTTACTTCAATTTGTCTCTGACAAGGAATGTATATTCTATATGCTTTTGAGGATTCATTGTATCCAAAAAATATGCCCTTCCTTCCTGAAGGTTCTAGCTTGGATATCTTTTATTTGGGTACATGAAGATATATTGGAAATCCAAATATTTTGAAGTGTCCAATCTCAGGCTTCACTCCAGTGAAGGATTCTTCTGGAGTAATGTTCTTTAGGATCTAATGAGGACTTCTATTTTGAACATATATTGTTTTCATACATGCTTATTAACATAGAGTCATAGGTAGACTCTGATAATGTATTATTGCTTTCGTTGCCTCAATGATAGTTTTGTTTTTCCTTTCAGCAACCCCATTTTATTGAGGGTTGTAAGGAACTGTGAACTCCCTCTTGAGTCATGCTTCAATACAAAAATTGTTGAATTCTTTTGAGGTGTATTCTCCTCCATTATCAGAGCTTAATATTTTGATTTTTCTTCTGGTCTGGTTCTCAATCTGAGCTTTGAATTCTTGAAATTTTTCAAGGACTCCATCCTTGTTCTTTACAAAGTAAATCCAAGTTTTCCTAGAGTGATCATCTATGAAAAGTACATAGTATAAGTATCCATTTAGATATGCAACAATCATTGGCCCACATACATCAAAATGTATCAAGTGCAAGATTTCCTTCGATCTATTGTTACTTCTTGGGAAGGATCCTTTAACATTTTTTCCAAGGGCACAACCTTTGCAAATACCTTTATGCTGAATTTGTATTTCTGGTAGACCTGTCACCATTTTACCTAGAGCTGGAAGAGATCTATAATGAATGTGAGAAAGTCTTATATGCCATAACTCACTCAAGTTGATAGTGTCATGTAATAAAGCTTGGACTAGTTTGATGGTTAATCTTTACAAGTTGTTTTCTCAGACACCAATTACCTTGGCAAAATTTATATGAGAGTATTTGTGTCATGCAAGAACTCTTCCTTCTAAGAAGGTAATCTTATAGCCTTTGTATTCCAAAGCAGAAATAGAGACAAGGTTCCTCTTCATTCTGGGTACATATAATACTTCTTCTAATTGAATCTGCATATCTGAATCTAGTTGGAAGGTAGAATTTCCAAATCCTCTCACATTATATCTGGCATCATCTCCAAGAACAACATGTAGATGTGTCTCTTTCTCAACGAAATATGTTAGGTGATTTCTAAGACCAGTCATGTGCCTAGAGGCACCACTATCAATTAACCAAGTATTATCATTGGTAGGGACCATACCTGAGAGTGTTGAGATGTTGATGTCTTCATTTCTTTGAGGTCTTGTATGTCAGGGTTGGGCCCCATGAACTGCAGCTAATAAAATCAGACCCATTTTTCAGAGAGGCATTTCAGAGAGTGGGCTGCATAGTTTTTTGTGAGAAAATGCAAAGAGGACATCCTGAGGTTGTCGAGCAGTTTGCACTAAATTTTGATGGGAAAAATGCTAAATTTGGTACACTATAGTTTGAGTTTTCAGAACAGTCTATTTCTATAGCCACATAGATACCGGTTCATGGAGAAAGTTGGTTTAAGGCCATGACCTCAAATTATGCATTTTCTAAGGAATTCTTAAAACCTGAATATCAAGAAGATAATCTATCCAAGGGAGTGCCAAGAATTCATATGCTAGAGTATTTTGATAAAATTCTCCAATTCATTTAGAGGTATTTTACTTGTGAAGTTAGGTTTAACATGCTCTGTCAATACCATATTAGACTATTAATGCACTTTATTGGAAAAGAACCCTTGAATCTACCCGTTTATTTATTCAGAAGCCTTGGGAAGATGTCAGATATAGATCAGGACAAGTCGAAGTAGGTGGATACCAGTGTCTTTCATTATGGTCTAATCAAAATTCTAGTGTTGGTATAGTTGAAGAAGACCAATATTGATTGGGATGCTTTCCTAGCTGCATCAAGATTTCATCCAGATGCTTCTCCTACACCACAGTCAAAGAAACAGACACCTATTTCTGTTGAAAATACTGTGCATTCAAAGTCCACTAAAAAGAGAAAGATGACTAAAAAGGATAAGTCCTCTCAGTCTACTGATAAGTTAAGTGAAGGTCCTTCACAACCTCTTGAGGAAAATAAATTCTCTTGTGGTAGAGCCTTCACCTATGGATACATCCTCTAGAAAAGAAAGGATTTTAAAGGGAAAGAAACTTGTATGTTCTCCACCTGTTGTTGCATAAATTGTTAATCCTAGAAGACCATTCACAAGATCAACAACAAAGAAACATGTCTCTGTGGAAGAAGGTACATCCAGAGCAACATCTGAGCCAACAGTGAAAACCAAACCTCTTAAAAAGCCAATATAAATCATTGAGATCAAGGCTCATTATGATGAGAGGGATCCCACTTTTAAAAGGCTTAGGAAGCAGCTAAAAGAGGCAAGGGATAAGAATGAACAATTGAAGAAGGAAAATCTGCATGCCAAGATTCAGCTGAAGAGAACTATAGATTGTTGATTTTTCTATGATCAAGGTTAAGCATGAAGTTCATTCCATTTTAAAATTTGACTTAACCATAACCAATAATGATGTAGCAACCAATATCACAAGAAGAAACACCATGCACAAGAACACAAGAAGTATCTTGGGAAACCCTTCTCAAGAAGGGAAGAAAACCCATATGAAATCCTTTGTTATATTCTTCAAGAGAAAGACCTTCACCACCAATAAAACCTAGCACACAAGAGGGTGCTCAAACCCTAGAAGACTAGCACCCAAGAGAGGTGTGCACTTTTCCCAAGAAGGTGTACTTGCTAAAATTTCCAAACTCACATGAAAGATATGATTCCACAAGGGGGAATCTACCTTTACTTATATTAGACTTGACCTATCAACAGAAGTGTCTATTGGCACAACAGGGATGACCTCTCTAAGACACATTATAATTAATAATAATCAGATTAATTATATTTTACATTAATTATCAATTACATTAAGGTGCAGCCGACCTGTACCCTTTACATTACAATTAGGATTATAGGCAGGTCTGACTCTTGAACAATATAGAAAGGGATATCATACATCCACTAGTGCTCATCCACTAGGGGAACATCCTATGGGGATGTCCATATCTATGGCTCATTGGATTACATAGAAGAACCACTTATTCAGTAGTGTTCAACCACTAGGATCACATTCACCTGTGCTCGTCCACATGCACATCCACTCAACATATCTTCTTTCCCAATACATTACAGAGGAGAGTCATCTGGATTTTCTCGTCAACTCTCTACTTGGAGGAGGCTAATACATCGTCTTCATATCTATCTCATGACGATGCACCCAACACTTTTGGATTTCATACGTTCACCTTGTGCTCATCCACAGGCATGTCCAACTCTGCAGATCTCCTTTCTCACTGCATTACACAGAAGAATCATTTGGAGTTGTTCTCAACTCTCTGTAAGGAGGAGGGAATCTCTACGTTCCAACTCTGTCTAGGGTAGGAACCACACACTCCTCTTGGGGGCTCTTTCTCATGTTTGTGTTCTGGAGAATGTCTCATGTAGCTGCAATCATAAACACTCCCTCTCAGCTAGGGAGGCATTTTCCACCAGGCCAAGCCTCTCACAGAAATACTAAAACTTTGTCTTGGCAAGTGGTTTGGTGAAGATATATGCGATATGTTCATGAGTAGGAAGATATTGCACGTGTATTTTCTTCCTCTGCACCATATCTCTAATATAGTGATACTTTATCTCAAATTGTTTTGATCTATCATGAAACACGGGGTTCTCAGAGAGATTTACACAACTATGGTTATCACAATGAATAGTAGTAGGATCCATCTCATGATTGAACAAGTCAGTCAGAATTTTTTGTATCCATATTGCTTTGCAGACTTCTACACTCAATGCAATGTACTATGCCTCTATGGTGCTCAATGCAACAGAGCTTTGTTTTCTGGTACACTAGGAAACCATGGCAGACCCTAAAGTGAAGAAACAATCGGAGGTGCTTTTTCTATCTACTACGCTTGCTGCCCAATATGCATCTGCATATCCTTACAGGCTCAAGTCCACATTGGAGGCATATCTTAGGCCATAACCAATTGTGCCTCGTAAGTATCTCAATACATGTTTTGCAGCTATACAGTGTGTTTGTCTCGGTTGGCTAATAAACTGACTAAGCACATTTACTGCGTAGAAAATGTATGGTTTGGTGTTAACTAGATACATCAGTGATCCAATCAATTGTCAGTATAAGTGTGGATCTACATCTCCTGAATCAATATCACCCATTTTCTTCAAAGACATAACCATTGGAGTGGGCATGGATTTGCATTATGTCATGCCGAAATTTTTCAGTATCTCCATAGTATATTTTCCTTGACTTGGGAAAATCTCATCTGTTCTCTGCCATACTTCTAGTCCCAAGAAGTAGTGCATCAAGCCCAAATCCTTCATTTCAAATCTAGCAGTCAATGCTTGTTTGCATTCAGCAATGAGTCTCTCTGAATCGGTGAGGAAAAGGTCATCCACATATAGGACCAAAATAAAACACTCATTTCCATCAATGTGATAATATAAGTTTGGGTCAACAACACTTTGTTTGAAGCCCAAACTCATCATAAATACATCCATTTTCTCATACCAAGGACGTGGTGCTTTCTTTAGACCATATAGGGCTTTCTTTAACCTGCATACATCAGATATTTTGTTGTGTACAACGAATCCTTCTGGATTCTCAGTATAAACATCTTCCTCAATTTCACCATTGAGAAAGGTTGTCTTTACATCCATCTGGTGTAGATTCAAACCCATGGAAGCAGCTAGTGCAATGATAGATCGGATGGAGGTGTATCGAGCTACTCGTGCAAAACTCTCGTCATAGTCCACTCCCTCTATTTGTGAAAACCCTCTAGCCACAAATCTTTCTTTGTATTTTTTTATGCTTCCATTAGCAACATGATTTATTTTATAAATCCATTTGGAAGTCACTACAGACTTTCCCTTTGGTCTTGGAACAACATCCCATACATCATTTTTTAATATAGATTGGTATTCTTCAATCATGGCATCTTGCCATACTTGTTCACCTGAAGCTTCTCCATGACAAGATGGCTCTGAGTCAATAATGTGGGTCGTGGCTGAAAGGTAGTTTGAGAATATCTTTGGTCTCTTTCTCTCTCGGGTTGTTCCTTGTGGGGCTTTATGCCCTTCTGCTTCTTGTAGAGTTTTTCGGGCCCAAGCAGGCCTTTTATGTCCAATTGTAATATCTTTGGGTATGTTTCTTGGAGCAACTGAATCGGCTGGAACAACTGGATCAACTGGAGCTATTGGATCATCTGGAATAATATATGTCTCCCTCTGCACTGTTGAAGGGGGAGAAGGCATTGTCTCACTATCAAATTCCATATGAGATTCTATGGATTTCTGGAAGGCTACTTCTTCTTCAAAAGTAACATCTATGCTTACTTCAATTTGTCTCTGACAAGGAATGTATATTCTATATGCTTTTGAGGATTCATTGTATCCAAAAAATATGCCTTTCCTTCCTGAAGGTTCTAGCTTGGATATCTTTTATTTGGGTACATGAAGATATATTGGACATCCAAATATTCTTAAGTGTCCAATCTCAGGCTTCACTCCAGTGAAGGATTCTTCTGGAGTAACATTCTTTAGGATCTGATGAGGGATTCTATTTTGAACATATATTGTTTTCATACATGCTTATTCCCATAGAGTCATAGGTAGACTCTGATCATGTATTATTGCTTTCGTTGCCTCAATGATAGTTCTGTTTTTCCTTTCAGCAACCCCATTTTATTGAGGGTTGTAAGGAACTATGAACTCCCTCTTAAGCCATGCTTCAATACAAAAACTGTTGAATTCTTTTGAGGTGTATTCTCCTCCATTATCTGAGCTTAATATTTTGATTTTTCTACTGGTGTGGTTCTCAATCTGAGCTTTGAATTCTTGAAATTTTTCAAGGACTCCATCCTTGTTCTTTACAAAGTAAATCCAAGTTTTCCTAGAGTGATCATCTATGAAAAGTCATAGTATAAGTATCCATTTAGATATGACACAGTCATAGGCCCACATACATCAAAATGTATCAATTCCAATATTTCCTTCGATCTATTGTTACTTCTTGGCAAGGATCCTTAAACATTTTTTCCAAGGGCACAACCTTTGCAAACACCTTTATGTTGAACTTGTATTTCCAGTAGACCTATCACCATTTTACCTAGATCTGGAAGAGATCTATAATGAATTTGAGAAAGTCTTATATGCCATAGCTCACTCAAGATGATAGTGTCATGTAATAAGGCTTGGACTAGTTTGATGGTTAATCTGTACAAGTTGTTTTCTCGAACACCAATTACCTTGGCAGAACTTATATGAGAGTCTTTGTGTCATGCAAGAACTCTTCCTTCTAAGAAGGTAATCTTATAGCCTTTGTATTCCAAATCAGAAATAGAGACAAGGTTCCTCTTCATTCTGGGTACATATAGTACTTCTTCTAATTGAATCTGCATATCTGAATCTAGTTGGAAGGTAGAAGTTCCAAATCCTCTCACATTATATCTGGAATCATCTCCAAGAACAACATGTAGATGTGTCTCTTTCTCAACGAAATATGTTAAGTGATTTCTAAGACCGGTCATGTGCCTGGAGGCACCACTATCAATTAACCAAGTATTATCATTGGTAGGGACCATACCTGAGAGTGTTGAGATGTTGATGTCTTCATTTCTTTGAGGTCTTGTCTGTCAGGGTTGGGCCCCATGAACTACAGCTAATAAAATCAGACCCATTTTTCAGAGAGGCATTTCGGAGAGTGGGCTGCATGGTTTTTTGTGAGAAAATGCAAAGAGGAAATCCTGAGGTTGTCGAGCAGTTTGCACTAAATTTTGATGGGAAAAATGCTAAATTTGGTACACTAGAGTTTGAGTTTTCAGAACAGTCTACTTCAACAGCCACATAGATACCGGTTCATGGAGAAAGTTTGTTTAAGGCCATGACCTCGAATTATGCATTTTCTAAGGAATTCTTAAAACCTGAATAACAAGAAGATAATCTATCCAAGGGAGTGCCAAGAATTCATATGCTGGAGTATTTTGATAAAATGCTCAAATTCATTTAGAGGTATTTTACTTGTGAAGTTAGGTTTAACATGGTCTGTCAATACCATATTAGACTATTAATGCACTTTATTGGAAAAGAACCCTTGAATCTACCCATTTATCTATTCAGAAGCCTTGGGAAGATGTCAGATATAGTTCAGGACACGTCGAAGTAGGTGGATAATGGTGTCTTTCATTATGGTCTGATCAAAATTCTAGTGTTGGTATAGTTGAAGAAGACCAATATTGATTGGGATGCTTTCCTAGTTTCATCAAGATTTCATCCAGATGTTTCTCGTACACCACAGTCAAAGAAACAAACACCTATTTCTGTTGAAAATACTGTGCATTCAAAGTCCAGTAAAAAGAGAAAGATGACTAAAAAGGATAAGTCCTCTCAGTCTACTGATAAGTTAAGTGAAGGTCCTTCACAACCTCTTGAGGAAAAAAATTCTCTTATGGTAGAGCCTTCACCTATGGATACATCCTCTAAAAAAGCAAGGAGTTTAAAGGGAAAGAAACTTGTATTTTCTCCACCTGTTGTTGCATAAATTGTTAATCCTAGAAGACCATTCACAAGATCAACAACAAAGAAACATGTCTCTGTGGAAGAAGGTACATCCAGAGCATCATCGGAACCAACAGTCAAAACCAAGCCTCTTAAAAAGCCAATATAAATCATTGAGATAAAGTCTCATTATGATGAGAGGGATCCCACTTTTAAAAGGCTTAGGAAGCAACTAAAAGAGGCAAGGGATAAGAATGAACAATTGAAGAAGGAAAATCCGCATGCCAAGATTCAGCTGAAGAGAACTATAGATTGTTGATTTTTCTATGATCAAGGTTAAGCATGAAGTTCATTCCATTTTAACATTTGACTTAACCATAACCAATAATGTTGCAGCAACCAATATCACAAGAAGAAACACCATGCACAATAACACAAGAAGTATCCTAGGAAACCCTACTCAACAAGGGAAGAAAACCCATATGAAATCTTTTGTTATATTCTTCAAGAGAAAGACCTTCACCACCAATAAAACCTAGCACATAAGAGGGTGCTCAAACCCTAGAAGACTAGCGCTCAAGAGAGGTCTGCACTTTTCCCAAAAAGGTGTACTTGCTAAAATTTCCAAACTCACATGAAAGATATGATTCCACAATGGGGAATCTACCTTTACTTATATTAGAATTGACCTATCAACAGAAGTGTCTATTGGCACAACAGGGCCAACCTCTCTAAGACAGATTATAATTAATAATAATTAGATTAATTATCTTTTACATTAATTATCAATTACATTAAGGTGTGGTCGACCTGTACCCTTTACATTAAAATTAGGGTTACAGGCAGGTCTGACTCTTGAACAATATAGCAAGGGATATCATACACCCACTAGTGCTCAGCCACTAGGGGCACATCCTATGGGGATGTCCATATCTCTAGCTCACTGGATTACACAGAAGAACCACTTCTTCACTAGTGTTCAACCACTAGGATCACGTTCATCTGTGCTCATCCATAGGCACGTCCACTCAACATATCTTCTTTCCCACTGCATTAAATAGGAGAGTCATCTAGATTTTCTCGTCAACTCTCTACTTGGAGGAGGCTAATACATCATCTTCATATCTGTCTCATGAAGATGCACCCAACACTTTTGGATTTCACATGTTCACCTTGTGCTCAGCCATAGGCATGTCTAACTCTGTAGATCTCCTTTCTCACTGCGTTACATAGGAGAATCATTTGGAGTTGTTCTCAACTCTCTGTAAGGAGGAGGGAATCTCTACGTTCCAACTCTATCTTAGGTAGGAACCACACACTCCTCTTTGGGGCTCTTTCTCATGTTTTTTTTCTGGATAATGTCTCACATAGTTTCAATCATAAACACTCCCTCTCAGCTAGGGAGGCATTTTCCACCAGGCCAAGCCTCTCACGGAAATACTCGAACTTTGTCTTGGCAAGTGGTTTGGTGAAGATATATGCGATATGCGATATGTTCCTGAGTAGGAATATATTGCACGTGTATTGTCTTCCTCTGCACCATATCTCTGATATAGTGATACTTTATCTCAATGTGTTTTGATCTGTCATGAAACACGGGGTTCTCAGAGAGATTTACATAGCTATGGTTATCACAATGAATAGTAGTAGGATCCATCTCATGATCGAACAAGTCATTCGGAATTTTTTGAATCCATATTGCTTCGCGGACTGCTACACTCAATGCAATGTACTATGCCTTTGCGATGCTCAATGCAACGGAGCTTTGTTTTCTACTACACTAGGAAACCATGGCAGACCCTAAAGTGAAGAAACAATCGGAGGTGCTTTTTCTGTCTAATGCGCTTTCTGCCCAATATGCATTTTCATATCCTTACAGGCTCAAGTCCACACTGGAGGCATATCTTAGGCCATAACCAATTGTGCCTCATAAGTATCTCAATACATGTTTTGTAGCTATCCAATGTGTTTGTCTTGGTTGGCTCATAAACTGACTAAGCACATTTATTGCATAGAAAATGTATGTTATGGTATTAACTACATACATCAATGATCCAATCAATTGTCAGTATAAGTGTGGATCTACATCTCCTGAATCAGTATCACCCATTTTCTTGAAAGCCATAACCATTGGAGTGGGCATGGATTTGCATTATGTCATGCCAAAAATTTTCAGTATCTCCATAGTATATTTTCCTTGACTCGGGAAAATCTCATATGTTCTCTGCCATACTTCTTGTCCCAAGAAGTAGTGAATCAAGCCCAAATCCTTCATTTCAAATTTAGCAGTCAATGCTTGTTTGCATTCAGCAATGAGTCTCTCTGAACCGATGAGGAAAAGGTCGTCCACATATAGGACCAAAATAAAACACTCATTTCCATCAATGTGATAATATAAGTTTGGGTCAGAAACACTTTGTTTGAAGCCCAAACTCATCATAAATCCATCTGTTTTCTCGTACCAAGCACGTGGTGCTTTGTTTAGACCATATAAGGATTTCTTTAACCTGCATACATGAGATATTTTATTGTGTACAATGAATCCTTCTGGCTTCTCAATATAAACATCTTCCTCAATTTCACCATTGAGAAAGGTTGTCTTTACATCCATCTGATGTAGCTTGCAACCCATGGAAGTAGCTAGTGCTATGATAGATCGGATGGAGGTGTATCGGGCTACTCGTGCAAAAATATCGTCATAGTCCACTCCCTCTATTTTTGAAAAACCTCTGGCCACAAATCCTACTTTGTATTTTTCGATGCTTCTATTAGCAGCATGATTTATTTTATAAATCCATTTGGAAGTCACTACAGACTTTCCCTTTGGTCTTGGAACAACATCCCATACATCATTTTTTAATATAGATTGGTATTCTTCAGTCATGGAATCTTGCCATACTTGTTCACCTGAAGCTTCTCCATGACAAGATGGCTCTGAGTCAATAATGTGGGTCATGGCTGAAAGGTAGTTTGAGAATCTCTTTGGTCTCTTTCTCTCTCGGGTTGTTCCTTGTGGGGCTTTATGCCCTTCTGCTTCTTGTAGAGTTTTTCAGGCCCAAGAAGCCCTTTTATGTCCAATTGTAATATCTTTGGGTATGTTTCTTGGAGAAACTGAATCGGCTGGAACAACTGGATCAACTGGAGCTATTGGATCATCTGGAATAATATATGTCTCCCTCTGAACTGTTGAAGCAGGAGAAGGCATTGTCTCACTATCAATTTCCATATGAGCTTCTCTGGATTTCTGGAAGGCTACTCCTTCTTCAAAAGTAACATATATGCTTACTTCAATTTGTCTCTGACAAGGAATGTATATTCTATATGCTCTTGAGGATTCATTGTATCCAAAAAATATGCCCTTCCTTCCTGAAGGTTCTAGCTTGGATATATTTTATTTGGGTACATGAAGATATATTAGACATCCAAATATTCTGAAGTGTCCAATCTCAGGCTTCACTCCAGTGAAGGATTCTTCTGGAGTAATGTTCTTTAGGATCTGATGAGGGCTTCTATTTTGAACATATATTGTTTTCATACATGCTTATTCCCATAGAGTCATAGGTAGACTCTAATCATGTATTATTTCTCTCGTTGCCTCAATGATAGTTATGTTTTTCCTTTCAGCAACCCCATTTTATTGAGGGTTGTAAGGAACTGTGAACTCCCTCTTGAGTCATGCTTCAATACAAAAATTGCTGAATTCTTTTGAGGTGTATTCTCCTCCATTATCTGAGCTTAATATTTTCATTTTTCTTCTGGTCTGGTTCTCAATCTGAGCTTTGAATTCTTGAAATTGTTCAAGGACTCCATCCTTGTTCTTTACAAAGTAAATCCAAGTTTTCCTAGAGTGATCATCTATGAAAAGTACATAGTATAAGTATCCATTTAGATATGCAACAGTCATTGGCCCACATACATCAAAATGTATCAAGTCCAAGATTTCCTTCGATCTATTGTTACTTCTTGGGAAGTATCCTTTAACATTTTTTCCAAGGGCACAACCTTTGCAAACACCTTTATGATGAATTTGTATTTCCGGTAGACCTGTCACCATTTTACCTAGAGTTGGAAGAGATCTATATTGAATGTGAGAAAGCCTTATATGCCATAGCTCACTCAAGATGATAGTGTCATGTAATAAGGCTTGGACTAGTTTGATGGTTAATCTGTACAAGTTGTTGTCTCAGACACCAATTACCTTGGAAGAACATATATGAGATTATTTGTGTCATGCAAGAACTCTTCCTTCTAAGAAGGTAATCTTATAGCCTTTGTGTTCCAAAGAAGAAATAGAGACAAGGTTCCTCTTCATTCCAGGTACATATAGTACTTCTTCTAATTGAATCTGCATATCTGAATCTAGTTGGAAGGTATAAGTTCCAACTCCTCTCACATTATATCTGGCATCATCTCCAAGAACAACATGTAGATGTGTCTCTTTCTCAACAAAATATGTTAGGTGATTTCTAAGACTGGACATGTGCCCGGAGGCACCACTATCAATTAACCAAGTATTATCATTGGTAGGGACCATACTTGAGAGTGTTGAGATGTTGATGTCTTCATTTCTTTGAGATCTTGTCTTCCTGGAACTGAGTTTGCTTGAATCATCAAGCTTGCCTCCCATCATGATTTTGCTCATTTTGGATTCTTCACAAACCCTTTTAAACTAGGCTATAAAACCTAATGGCTAGGCTAGGCTAGCACTTTTAGGTTTTTTTGGACTTATGATTGCCAAAAATAATCCTTTGAGAAATATTATAGCCCTGGTAAGCTGAAGAGCTTCTCCAAAGAGTTGCAAAAACACAATTCTGAAATTTTTTGCATAAATTAGCGAAACCCTGGGGCCAAAAAGTCAAAATGCTTGGAATTGCAATTTGATACTTGTTGGAGGTGTGTTGAAGGAGGTTGTACACACCTACGTCATTTTTATCCCTAGCGTCCAAGTTTCAAGTGTTGAAAACCCTCATAAGAGTAGGTCGTATGGATTTTCTGTACACCCTAGGACGATCATAAGGTTTCTACAGAAGAGAGAGAGGATGGTTGAAATATGTTTTGTGCAATGGGTTCTTCAATACCTATGCTCTGATACCATGTTTATTTTTCTATGAGAAAGGTTAAGCATGAATTTCATTCCCTTTTATCATTTGACTTAACCATAACCAATAATGTTGCAGCAACCAAGATCACAAGAAGTAACACCATGCACAAGAACACAAGAAGTATCCTGGGAAACCCTTCTCAACAAGGGAAGAAAACCCAGCCAAAATCCTTTGCTATATTCTTCAAGATAAATACCTTCACCACCAATAAAACCTAGCACACAAGAGGGTGCTCAAACCCTAGAATACTAGCGCCCAAGAGAGGTGCGCACTTTTCCCAAGAAGGTGTACTTGCTGAAACTTCCAAACTCACATGAAAGATATGATTCCACAATGGGGAATCTACCTTTACTTATATTAGACTTGAACTATCAATAGAAGTGTCTATTGGAACAATAGGGCTGACCTCTCTAAGTCACAGTATAATTAATAATAACTAGATTAATTATCTTTTACATTAAGTTGGGGCTGACCTATACCCTTTACATTACAATTAGGGTTACAGGCAGGTCTGACTCTTGAAAAATATAGCAAGGGATCTCATACACCCACTAGTTCTCATCCACTAGGGACACTTCCTATGGGGATGTCCATATCTCTGGCTCACTGCATTAAACAGAAGAACCACTTCTTCATTTGTGCTCAACCACTAGGATCACGTTCACCTATGCTCGTCCACATGCATGTCCACTTAAAAGATCTTATTTCCCATTGCATTACACAGGAGATTCATCTGGATTTTCTCATCAACTCTCTGCTTAGAGGAGGCTAATACATCGTCTTCATCTCTGTCTGATGATGGTGCACCCAGCACTTTGGGATTTCACATGTTCACCTTGTGCTCAGCCACATGCACGTCCAACACTATAGAACTCCTTTCTCACTGTGTTACACAAGAGAATCATCTGGAGTTCTTCTCAACTCTCTGTAAGGAGGAGGCCATCTCTATGTTCCAACGCTATCTCAGGTAGGAAGCACACACCCCTCGCAGGGGCTCTATCTCAGGTTTTTGTTCTGAATAATGTCTCACGTAGCTACAATCATCAACATAGATATGGGTGAAGAAACTATTAAAAAGGTAAAACATTGGTTTAAGAGATCCATATCTCTGCATAGGAAAATGAAGAATGTGTACAAGCTGAATAGAGATCATCAGGTTGAAAACAAGAAGTTGAAGGAGGAAGTGCAACAGTTGAAAGAACGAAATGAAAAACAAAACCTGGACATGTTGGCATGAGTGGCCACTAGGAGAAGAAGATGAGGCATCATTTCTGCATCAAAATTATTAGTTTTTCTATGGACTTTGTATATATATGCTTACAACCCTAAGGAGCATTTTTACATTTTGTTGCTATTATTATGCTCATGTGATATTTTTTGCAAGTCACTTTTGTGATTTAAAGGTTATAGCAGGCATCATTAAAGGTTTGAAGGAATTTTGCACAGTTTTGACATTAGATGACAGGTTTTGAGAGGAAAGTGACACCTACAGGAAAATTTGCAGCACATGTTATTGAAGGTGATGTGATCTGCTAAAACTAGAACAATTTTAAGCATATGCGTTGTGAAGCCAACAACTATTTGGATTTCGATATGTAGGAGGGATGCGACCTGTCAGATAAGTTTTGAGTTACTTCTCAAGCATCAGTTAGGCATCAAGGGAAAACTATGACTCAGATTTAGCTTCATTTAATCTACATGCAACGAGTTGGTTGCAGTTGCATTCAATGTTTCCAACAGCTTCTTGGAATATAGCATTTTGTTAGATTTTCTGTTGATTGCTCATTGTCACGCCTCTCTAAGGTGCATGATCCTATGTAGGAGCTAGGTGGAGAGTTCTAGGAATATTTTTGAATGTAATTTTTTATTTAAAGTATAATGTAATTCCATTAGAGGGTTTGAATAGTGATATATTGAGACTCATATATTTACTCTTAGTTGTGACAAAGTTTCCAGACTGTATGTATCAAAATTAAGAATCTTGAATAGTTAATGATCAGTTTTTTATCCTACTGTCATATCTTTGTTTCAATATTACTTTGATGCTATCTATTGAAGAAGGTTTCATCCTAATACTTGGTCCTTAATGCGGTGAATGATTTATTATTTTTACTAGTGCAAGTGTTATCAAAGTACTCTCTTGTTGATTAGGAGGTTCCTATTTGATGATATTTATACTATATGTGTTTCAGAATTTCCTGATGTAACCTGATGCATGTATTTCACATTTTCTGCTAAGTCTTCCATCTTTCCATTTGATATTCTAAATGTTGGTATGAGACTATTCAAGCCTTGCTTGTTGGTGCATATTTTTTGGAGGTTTTGTGTTGATATTTTAAATTGAGCTTTTCACCCATTCGCTACACATTGAAATAAACTTTTATCTTTAACAAATCTACAATTTTTCTTATGGGTATTAGCATCACACCTATAGCAGTCTAGGTGAGACTTCTAGTACTAACAATCTGCACAAGAAGAAAATATAACAATCGACAAAAAATTATAAACAAATAAAATCCTCCACAAATAAAAGGGGTAGTAAGCATTTTTTAGTTTTTTTCACCTTCAACACCATTTTCCATACATCACACTTTTTGTTTCATTATCCATAAATATCCCTTGTTTTTCATCTCATTTATAACACTTTACATTCCCATGATTTCATTTGTTTAAGAAAAAAAATAAACCTACAGGATCACTCTACAGGTTCCTATAGGTTCGTTTTCACAAATAAAATTTATCTTTTTTTTTTAACAAGACCAACATCAACAATATCATTGCTAGCATCAGCACCATTCCAATCATTATCAACAATTTTAGCATCAAATACAAGCATCGAGATAACAAAATTACATTTCTACAAGATACCATGTATCCTATAGAAAGCACTACAACATGCATAAGTACAGTTCTACAAGATCCCCTATTTCGTGTAGAACTAATTCCAGCCACGATAACAAAATATTTTTATAGAATTCCATGGAATTCTTCAATATTGTCAGCAAGAGCCCATAAGCACATGAACAAAAAAGAATTCCACATCCAACCCACAAGAATTTTGCAACTGTCACGCCACTCAAGCGACTTGAATATACAAACATAACAAAGGTAACACAGGTATCACATTAATCTCCATTATTCAACATTCGTTAAGCTTCATACAAATATATATGCATGCATATTTAATATGGTCAAACCTTTATAAAGTGTATCATGGTGATGAGAATGAGGGTGTTCAACTATCACATCAAAAAGGGGGGGTGGCCATAATTCATGTTAAGGTTTGATTAACACATTAAGTTAAGTGAGTTAAGTGGATATTCATTTCAAAAAACATTGAAGACTAAAAAGACATGAATTTATGAGTACTACAGCCATCATGTTGATATATGGGACAAAATAGTGGTTCAAACCCAAATTTTGGGCACAAGTGAAAGTAAATGGGCAATTGGAGCACCATTTCGAATTGTTGAGAGAAAGTGGGTGATTTCAAACTATACTAAGCAGGAGAGATGAGCTCGTAGGTCAGAGAGACAAGCAAAGAATTCAACTAAGGAGTAATAAATAGTTCAAGGAGCAGGTTCGCTACATGTAGCCATTAAACCCTCATTGCCAAAGGAATCATTCTCTACTATTTAAAATCATCTCAACTACTATTAGAATTTTTATATTTTAAAAACATATGGTCTAAAATCACCATTTCTAGGGTTTGCATGATTTTTTTAGCAAGGACCCACATTCCTATAGAAACCAATCTACACAGTGCTGTAGAAACCAATTCAAACATTTCTTGTAGAACCAGTTTGCACAGTTCATGTAGGAACGATTGTGGAAAGACCATCTCACCCTTGATTTTCTTGATACCTTAAAGAATCCCTCAAATTTTTCCAATAGATTTCTACTGCGATTTTCTAACTACCATAGTTGCCTAAAGAAAGCCTTGAACTATAATTTTCTCTTAACAATTCATCTATAGGAAAATAATAACCAAAATTTTATTTTTAAAACCCTTCTCCCCTGAAACAATCCTTGAAAATTTAACTCATAAGCATCAATGAGTAACTATGGGAGCAGTATTTAACAAAAGAGAGCCAATTGAACCCTCTAAGATATATGATAATGCGGATATTTTGGAAATTTTTTAGAAAAGTAACTTGTTGGGGTATTTTGAAAGGCTTAGGGAGTATGATGATGAAGTGGCCATGGAATTTTCATTAAAATTTCAGAATATCTAGGAGCAAGAGTATGTGTCAACAATAAGAGGGTTGATAATCAGAGTCAATGAAGCATCCATCAACAAAGTGTCGAATTTTCCCATGGGTCTTCCTTGGGACAAAGAGGAGAGACAAGAAACCATCAATGCCAAAAATTCATTCTTTCACCCAAATGAAAAACCTCGTAAAGAAAAAATTGGTATTAAGAGAGAAAGTCTTGCCCATCCTTGGCTAGAAGTGGCCTACCACATAATCAAGTATGTCACATGTGAAGGAAGAATGAGTGTTGTATATGCCTGTCACTTCATGCTTCTACATTAGCTCAAACATTTCCCCAATCAAGAACCAGACAAGAGATTGAGTTTACCTTAATTCATCCTACAATCATTGAAGGAAATTAGCACAAAAGTGAAAAAGGGAAAACAAGAATTCTTGGCACATCATGGGCTTATCAAATCGATAGTCTCATATGCCCTAAGGAGTTCAAAACATGGGATTTTATGGGAATACTTTGTATATATGGATCAACATTCATTTGAATAAGCACATGAAGAGACAAGTGAAGAAGAAAATAAGAAGGGTAATACACCTAAAAACATAACCAGACCCAAACCGTCAAAACAACAAAAGAAGAAAAAGAAGAAGATGAATGAAGAAGACAAAGAGGTGATTAATGCTTTAACTGCATTAAGGAACCACTCTATCAACCCCCTAAAAATCACAAGTGTTGAATGGGTTCAGCCTAGAAGAAGAAGATATAACATGATTGAAAGGAGTCAAAAGAAGAACAGTCCAACACTAGTTACTCCACTCAACACTAACGCCCAAGTGGAAGAAGTAAAAACTTCCCCTAGTCCATGGGGATCAAAAGAATCCAAAGGGAAAGCACCTTAAAGGGAGGAAACAATAACTCCACTTCTCATAGAAGGGACCTCCAAAACAAAGACTCGTGTAGAGAAACTTCTCTATGCCACCTTGTTGGAGTTAGAAAAGGCCAAAGTTTATGCTATCAAATGAAAGTGAATGGTAGAGGATAACAAAGGAAAACATAAAGAAGAGACCCCTCAAGAATCCTCTCAAGAATTGGAGAAACAACTCCAACATATGCAAGATAATTTTCAAATCATGACAATGCAGAAAGTTGAGTACAACCAAAAGTTAGAAGTGGAAAACTAGAAGCTGCAACATCAATTGGATAAGGAAAAAAGAGGGTTGGTTGATAAGAATGAACGTATAGAGATCATGGGGGATGAAGTAAAGACAATAGCCAAAGTTTCCTTGGAGATGTTAGAGTTAAAACAACTTTCTAGGATATATACATTGTTCCTAAAGGAGAAATGGTAGAAAAATTAGAATGAACATTTGGCTCAGTTAGTGAAATTCAACCTTGAAACTCCCAAGGACTTCTTGTATGCATACCAGGGCTGCAACATGGAGTAAAGGGTCATGATGTGTGAGTTTTACTTACACAACATCGTCCTTCCACACCCCTACAATTGGAATCCAAATCCATATGTGGGGGATGTATAAATGATGGCCTTTGCATCACAGCTAAGGCATGAAGAGATGAGGGAATATGAATTAAAGAAATACAAAGAAGAATAATTGCAGACTGCCTTGTGGATTAGAGCTGAGGAAACTAGACCAGGGTATGTTATAACCAACCATCACAACCTATCTTTAGATAAATACAGAGCTTCATTTTGGACAACCAAACATAGATAGGAAATGGCCCACTTGGATGAATCATTGAGACTTTTGGGGGAAGAGGTACCAGAAGCTTTCCACAAGAGGTGGCACTCCTTTCCTCATAACTTGCATATTAGAGAGCCTCATTCTCCCAATGCCCTACCACTTGCTCTCCTAAGAACCCCTTGGTAAAAAGAGGAACTAAGGAAGATGAGAATAAGTTGGATTGGGCAGAGGATGAATCCCCCACTCCTTCTTCCTATAGCACCAATGGTTAACCTTAACAAATAAATGGAAGAAGAGGATTGGGCCAAGATAATAACAAAGAAAGGGTATCATGATCAACAAGCCATCACAAGATATGTGGCATGGAACTAAGGCATGAATTTATTGAACAAAAGATTAATGCATAGCAATATAATGTTTTATAAAAACATCAAGAAACAATACAACAACCCAGCAGTGGGCAGGAACCTAGTGGGAAACAAGAACAATAGTAAGAACATAGGAACCAAGTTTTATTGCATAAGGGTGTGCAAAGTTTCAATTGGGGGGTGATGATGAGAAAAATTATTTCTACCTCAAAGGATCATCATAGGCACATTTTTCCACCATTATTGATCCATATGGATGTCGATGGCCTTCCACCTATTCCAACTGGCTCATTTTAGCAGTTTTCCAATTTGGTAGGTTTTTCCTAGTTTTTGGGTATGTGACTTCCGGGGTCATTTTGAGGCCCTAAACAAAATTTTTAGGGATCATCATAGTTATACTATAGATAGATTCAATTACGATGGAAACATGTTTATTCCTCGTATATACCTTTCCAACAGACTATCGTACGCCTAAAACGGATATCGTATGGAAAAGTTACAACCTCGGGAAGTTGATGTAATATCTTACCCCAAAGGGGCCCACATGACTTTTGGCGCTTCATCTCATAGGGTTAGTTTTATGGATGTTTACGGTTTTGGAATTCTTGTTTATTGTAAAAATTCTTGGAGAGCATCATTGTAACCATCTTCTTGTGAATGAGCGCAACCGTCACATCTCTTCTCAGAGATAAGTCGCCACCATTCTAGCAAGCTTGTTTTCCGCTGCATTTTACAGTTTCAACACATTTTCTTATTGAATAGAAATTGGTTTTACTGTATCTATGTTATTGTATCTCTGTTATTCTTGTGTCTTTGTGTTGAGAATAATAATAATAATTTGTATTCATTTTCCTTCTGCTCATAAAATCTGGATCAGTGGTATCAGAGCAGTATGCTCCTTGTCGTTCTTAATGCATGTCCCCGACGAGGTCAGGGTACAAAGAATTGGGTCTCGAACTTGTTTCTCTTAAGGAAAAAATCTCTCGCACGCCAAGGCGACCTCTCATAGCGGGAGAAAATAAAGATGACGAGACATGCGATCCTTTCAAAATGTTGCTCAAGGAAGCCCTCATGCAACAGAGGAACGAAATGATGGATAGTTTTGTGCAAATCCTCCAGTGACTGACAACAGGCGACGCATATTCCTTGAATGGAGGTGTCGCCCCCTTCAAGGTAAAAATCAACTTTGATATTCCCATATTTGAAGGTCAAATAGGCGCAAATGTTGTAGACAAATAGTTAAATATGCTAGACGGGTATTTTTCTGTCCATAACTTTTTGAACATAGAAAATATTATGTTTGCGCTCATCAAAGTCGTCCCCCGTGTCAAAGATTGGTGGGAGACTTTCTGTGAGAAAAAGGAAACAGAGGAACCCTCATTATTTACAATCGCAGTCACCCGGGAGTCCTTCAGGGACACTATCAAGGAACAATACTACCCTGATGGAATTTATGACGGCATGTATACAAAATGGACCACACTGTGACAAGAAAGAGACCAAGCAATGCCAAAGTTCACAAATATCTTCCATACCTTGTGCACCAAGATAGGTATCAAATATTCTGAGCGACATCTGGTGCTCAAGTACCACAGTGGTCTACATAGATACATCCATGCCGAAATAGAGTTTTTAGACATCTCTTCCTTGAGCGCAGCCTATCGATATGTCGTCAAAATCGAGCAAAAGCTTAAACAAAAGACGTGGAAATTTGGGTCGGGGAGCCCCTCACATTAGAAACAACTAAAGGGAATCCCCAACCAGCAGAACAAAGGACAGAGAAAATATGGAAAGCCTTAGGACAACCAGTCTAGGCCGCAAGCAAATAAGAACACCAGAAAGACAAAGAAAGATACCAGGAAGTGGTGCGACTTCCATAAGATCCCCTAGCATAACATTGTTGATTTTCACTCCAAGAAATCGTAGGTGGCTGAGGTTAAATCATATGAATTAGATGCAGGTTCCGACTCTGAGTCAGAACTAGAAAGGGAGAGACAGATCATTGACGCAGAACCCAATTCCACTATTGTTACCACCAAGGTCCATCCCAGTGAACCAGACGAGCTAGAAAAAGGAGAGCGGCTCTTTCATTCATATATGTGGGTAAAAGACACCCCACTGCACTTTATCGTTGATAGCGGTAGCCAGAAGAACCTCATCTCATAATAGTTCATCAAGCAGCTAGCCCTGCTGACAACGCTGCACCCACAACAATACACCATTTGATGGCTCCACCAAGGAAGCGATCTTCACGTCAGCCAATAGTGTCACATGTTGTATGACATCAAGCCCTTGAAAGATGAGGTATTGTGTGATATTTATCCTCTCAAAGTTTGTAATGTTCTTTCGGGCCAACTTTATTTATGGAAACATCATGTTGTATATGAGTCTAGGCCTCGCAGTGTTATTATTACTTTGAACATGAAATTAAATAGAATACCCGAGGCAGTCCCACCTAGTGTTATTTCCTTGATCTCTAGCAAGCAGTGCAGGAAGGTCATCTCTTAGACCGGTAGTTTGTCTTCTTCGTGATTCTCTCTTAGAGCTAGTGAAAGATTGCAGCCACATCCAGGGCCTCCACGGCCAACCTCTCCACACAGCAGAAGCAAGTGGACAAGGTCATGGCAGAATAGAAAGATATCTTCTCCTCACCTACCAGGGCACCTTTTCATTGTCAAGTCAAGCATCCCATCGATCTGACCCCTGACACATCGCTACCCAATGGGCCATTCTACCGTTGTTATCTGTTAGAAAATGAGGAGATCAAGTGACAGATCTAAGAACTGCTCCACAAGGGGCACATCTGTCCCATCTCATCACCTTGTGGGAGCCCAATCGTGCTGGTGTAGAAGAAAGACAGGACCTGGCGACTCTGCATTGATTACCAGACCCTAAATAAAACCACAGTCAAAACTAATACCTGATTCCCAGAATCGACGATCTCCTTGATCAACTCAAGGGGGGGGAATACTTCAGTAAGATTGATTTAAAGTCTGTCTACCACCAGGTCCCCATAAAACAAAAAAATGTATGGAAGACTGCCTTCAAGTCAAAAGAAGGTCTTTTTGAATGTTTTTTCATGCCCTTTGGTTTGAAAAATTCTCCAACATCTTTCATGAGGATGATGGACAATATCATGTGACCTTTCATGAATACTTTTGTAGTGTTGTATATGGATGACATCCTCAACTACAACAAGACTTGGGCAGAACACTTACAACATATTCAACAAGTTTTGCACACTCTGTGATAGCACAAGATATATTCCAACTCAAAAAAATGATCCTTCGGCATGGAGAGGGTCCAGTACCTAGGCTACATCATGGATCAACATGGTGTGCATGTGGATCCAGCCAAGATGCAGGTAATCCATGACTAGCCAGCCCCAACCACACTCACTCAAATTCGGAGCTTCTTAGGCCTTGCCAATTTCTATCTCAAGTTCATGTTGGGATTCTACCATATTGCATGGGCCCTCGGCCAACTAACCAGAGGTGTTGGTAAGGAAAAAAAATTGTGGGGCATGTACCAATAGCAAGCATTCGATGATTTAAATAAGCGCTTGTTCTCATCCCCAATACTTTCATTACCGGACCTGCAACAACCCTTTGATATCGAGACATATGCTTTGGACTATGTTGTGGGTGCATTTATCACTCAGAACGACCACCCCATGGCCTATCATAGTAAGACACTATCAGATGTTGTATGTAAGTACCCTACTTATGAGAAAGAAATGTACTCCATTATGAAATCCTACCACCAGTGAAGACATTACATTATCGGGAAGGAGACAATCATCCACATGGATCATAAACCACTGCAGTTAATGCAGACACGAGGAAAATTGCAGAATGACCACCATCAGGAGTGGTCCACATACTTGCAATAGTTCCACCTCAACATCAAGTATAAAATAGGAAGTACCGACCAAGTCATTGATTTCCTCAACCGACCTCCAGTCGCAGCACTCACCATGGTGCTAGACTCTTGCATCCATGAGACCTATGGATAGCCCAAACTTTATGAGATAGACCCTGACTTCTCCACCACATACCAAATGTTGGGCGCAAACTCAGTTGTCGCTAATTTCCATCTTCAGAATGGGCTATTGTGTCGACTGGGCCATCTTTGTGTTCCATCAAGCGAACGAGCAAAGCTAGTTTAGGAATCCCACTACAGTTGGGTGGCAGGACACTTCGACGTCGAAAAGATAGTGGTAGTGTTGCAGAAACATTTCTACTGGCCAAAACTTCAACAGGATGTCAACAAGTATATTAGGTGCTACACTGCATGCTCTATTTCCAAACCGACCACTAAGAAACAGGGCTTTTACACCCTCTACCTACTCCTGAAAGGCCATGGGAATCCATCTCAATGGAATACATGTCGTGTCTTCCATCCACCACGATGGGAAATGAATGTGTATTTGTGGTTGTTGATCGCTTTTCCAAGATGGCGATCCTGACTGCCTGCAAGAAGAGCATCACAGCAGAGGTCACTGCCAATATCTTCTTTGAACGAGTCTGGGTACATTTTGGAATCCCACAAACCATTGTCTCATATCAGCACATTATGTTCTAGCCTCTGGTCATTGTTGGACACCAAGCTCACCAAGTTCACTGCCTTCCACCCCTAGAAAGATGGCCAAAATGAGGTCGTCAATCGAATGATAGTGCATATCTTGCGCATGTACAATTCCAAGCACCCCCACACATGGGATGAGAGTCTTCCTTATGTTCAGCATAGCTAAAACATATCCCTACATATATCAATCGGTCACAACCCCTTCCAGGTCGGGTTGGGATTCCAACCATTGGGTCCCACGGATGTTGCACTACCTCTTGCGGCCACCCTAGCCGATTCATCACCTACTCCAACTGAAGCTAAAAAAACCTCTCGATTCATTGAGTGGATCCAACACATCCTCCAACAGGTTCAGGATATTTTGTATAAGTCCAATGCCAAGTACAAGGAGTGTCATGATCAACATTGGGTGCCACATAAGTTTCAAGTGGGAGACAAAGTGTGGTTACACTTGCAGAAAGAACGCCTTACAGGGCCCCATGGAAATATTTTCCCACTTTTTTACGTACCTTACACCATCACCAAGGTTTTGGGTGGAAATTCTTTTGAGCTCAACATTCCCCCTTTCCTTAGCCTACACCCAGTGTTCAACATGGATCTCCTTTGGCCATACTTCCCACCATTGTTGGACACCTCAGAGATAGCAGAACAGTTGACACCAATAGAAATCAACCATGACTACATGAAATAGGCATCCAATGATAATATTGTGGACACAGAGGTCAAGGGCACTCACCAAAAAAGGATCCATATTTACCGAGTTGTCAAAGTAGGGCAACTCCTGCACCAAGGCAAGTGGCTCACCCGGGGCCAAATTCAACAAAAATTTCCTCATCTTATGGGGGCACTCAATGCAATAGAGACCATTGCTTCCTAAGGGAGGATTATTGATCCATATGGATTTTGGTGGCCTCCCACCTATTCCAACTTGCTCATTTTGGAAATTTTCCATTTTGGCAGTTTTTTCCTAGTTTTTGCGTCCCTGACTTCTGGGGCCGTTTTGAGGCCCTAAGCAACGTTTTTAGGGCTCACCACAATTATTCTACTTACAAAGTTAGATTTTGAATGCAACATGTGTAGTCCTCGGATATACCTTTCCAATGGCCTATCATACGCCTAAAACGGAGATCTTATGCAAAAATTACAACCCCGAGAAGTCGATGTACTAGCTTACCCCAACGGGGCCCACGTGACTTTTGGAGATTCATCTCCTAGGGTTAGGTTTTTGGATGTCTAGGGTTTTTGTATTATTGTTTATTGTAAAAAGGCTTGGAGAGCCTCATTTTAACCATCTTCTTCCGAATGAGCGCAACCGTCACATCTCTTCTCATAGATAAGCCACCACTATTCTAGCAAGCTTGTTTTCCGCTACATTTTACAGTTTCAGCACATTTTCTTATTGAATAGAAACTAGTTTTATTGTATCTTTGTTATTCTTGTGTCTATGTGTTGAGAATAATAATAATAATTTGTATTCATTTTCATTCTGCTCATAAAATCTGGATCAATGATATGAATAAATATTTTCTTTTGACCATACTTAATAGTAAGCCATGAATATTTTTGCATGTTTCTTAGTGAATAAGTTTTGAGGTAGAATTTTGTCCATACCATACCTTTTTAATCTAATATATATGATAATGGATGTGTGTAGCATCAAAAAGGTCGAAATCCATGAATCAAGCGACCCTAAGGGCACCGAATCCTAGAACCAAGGGATTATGTCTCCCTAAGAGCGTTGCCATCCAAGAATCAAGGGACCTTGTCCCCACCTACCTCTAGAGTGATCTCAGTTAACTAAAGACCATTCCTGGCCAACAACAATTCAAGATTCATATGAGATTGATTGAAATCCCCTATTTCCCCATTCTTCTCCTCAATCTAAGAAAATAGGTCAAGTTCTCAAGATTATATATAGAACTCTAGCCTAGGGAGGAAAACACAATTTTTTATTGATATTGTATTGAGATTTTGTTAAGAAGACTTTTTGTTGGATACTTAGATCTTTTTCTCTTGATTTAATATTAATGTTGATGGAATAAATATGATCATTTTTTCAACTTATTAGAGTTTTCTCAAGGTTCATTGTGCTTCTTGGGTAGGGACCACTCAAAAGGGCTCAAGGACCCTGTTGAAATTTCCCTTTTTCTTGCATGATAATTGGTTGTTAGTTATCATTTAATTCCCTATTGAATATTAATATAGTCATGCATGATTAATTTGGATTTATGTCAATTTTTCATTAACTGGTTAGTTTCAGTAGGTATCTTGTAGAAAGAGTCAACAACCTATTGGGAAGCTATTGGGTGTCTTATAAAGGCCAGGAGCCTCAGTCCCATCTCATTTTATTTTTGTCTATATTTTTTTATGCTTCAGAAGACTCATACTATCTTTTTAGGCTTCTTTTTGTCTTCTTGTAGAAGTTTCATGTAAGTCTGTTACATTTCTTGTAGAAACTGTACAGTTCCTATAGAAACTTCATGTCGAATTGTTTTAGCTCTAGATATCAATTTCTATTAACCTTAATTTCATGAAAGTAGCAATAATATATAAGATGACATCTGGATTGCTATTGATTCAAGTTTTAGGCATAAAGTAGCTCATTTAGTCCATGCATTAGTTTAACTTCTTTAACTAATTTTTTTTGCCATAAACTAAAATGAATTCATGCTCTGCCTTTAGTTTTCTTTTCTATGGTTTAGTATGCTTTATTTTGTGACATTAGATTAGATGTCCTTTAATTCAATCTATATTAATTATCCTTTCAAGTTGGTGTGCTTTTCATTCAAGAAATAGTTTAAAATTTTCTTTCTGACATCTCAATTTCGTGCACATTTACATGCATTTACACCCTTGATCAGTCTCAGAACTATACTACTATTAGTGCATATTTCATATACATTGCACAACATCTCTTAAGTTTGTATGAACCCCAGGTTGACAATTAAAGTAAGAAACCAAGGATGCAGTAGCATTATTGTTGTTAATCCTAGGACCATTAGGTAGTACAAGTGGATCCACTTCTTCACAAACCTCAACTTATTCTCTAATTGGAAGCATGTACAATCACTTTAATCTCATCATATCAACTGCAAATCTTGCCAAGATCATCAAACAATATAACTTGTTCAAATTTGAAGAAGATGCAAATGCTACTCTGTGGCATGTGTGTTCTCCTCTAGATTTGGCTCTAACCACTACACATATTCCTAAATTCAATGATCATTTTCCTAATTTTTCTGGTAATGGCACTATTCATCAATGAACATATTATTGTCTTTTCAAATGCATGTCATAATATTGGGGCAAATCAAAATGACACATGCATGAGACTTTTTGTCAACTCATTGGAAGGGAAATTTGTCGCTGAATTTTTTGAACTACCACCCAATATCTTCTCAACTTGGGTTGAATTATCATTTTGGTTCAAGTATACATATAGACAACCTCAAAGTCCGGTAAACTTACTTAGAGACTACAATATTTTTTTCTATAACAACGGTCAAACTGTTATATCTTTCAATTTGCGTTTCACCAAATTATACAATCGAACTCTGGAAATAATTAGACCTCATAATCAAGTTGCATTAATGAATTATTATAATACCTTTCCTTATACCCATCTTCATAGGCTAAAAGAGAATAACGCTACCAGTTTGTGATCTTCATTACAGACATGTTTAGAATTTGAGGAACATTTGGAAAGAACAGGTCTTCTAGTTGAGGACTTTGTTAAACAAAACGATATGTCAAACGTGTTACATTTGGTACAATATATGAGAAATCAGATGATTACTTTCAAGAGAAAAGGGGTGACTTCTACATATTCTCCACCTGAAAATTCTTCCCAGGCTTCCTTTAGGAATCGGCCTAATAATCTTTAGTCTAATATTTATCTGCCAAAGGTTATTATTTCTAAAACCTTATGCAATTTTTGTGAAGAAAATCACGATGAGAATACATGTGAGGTCAAAAAGAGTGCAAGGGACCGTATCTTTGAAAAAAGAGATGATACTATTATTTCTTCCTTAGATTTGGCTCCATAAGAGGATGTTATGTTGATTAATACCCGAAACAAATCTTATGCTAACAAGGACAAGAGTGGTCCTCCCAAGACTACTTTTTCTCCAAGCTCATCCTCTCAACAAACCAACTCTCATGTTACAAGGGGTACACAAAGTCAATAGGTTTCTACCTCTTCTTCTTCATCCAAGTACCATATTTTAAAACAACTGGATACAATAAAAGCAAATCCATATTTATTGGATATGGTCATTGCCCCTGAACAACAAAGACATCTAAAATATTTCATGGAAGGTAATGCTTCTATTATTTCTAGTTTATTTGAAAAGAAAAATGAAGAAGGAATGTACATAAATAAAATAGGTGTATATAATCCTAGGAGTTATGTTAAAAACCCTACCTTCTATGTATCTATATTTAAATATGGATAAAATTGCTCATTGTTGCCTAATTGATGGCAGATTAGGTCCTAATGCCATGTCTAAGATCATCATGGAAGAGTTAGGTATTTCATGTACAAATGAAAATTCGAAGAGAGTGTTGTCTTACAAAGTCAGCAACAAGTTACAATTGGTGAAATCAAGGATGTGACCTTAGTTTTATGTGCTCACCCAAAGATGAGAACCACTTGCAATATTCAATTGATTGGCATGTCAGTCAACAACTATTCCATAATTTTGGGAAGAGACTAGAAAGCATTGATTGGCTGATATATTTCACTAGATGAGACACATATGTCCCTTCCCAATAATGGAAACAACATCATTTTTCTTAGGGAAGGACGAATTTATCCTTACATTGAAAGTCTTCCACAACCACATGTAACTTGTATTGATGAAGACATGGGTGTATACTCCATTTTTCTAGAAGAAGATAATAATTTTGTCTTACCACCTCTAGGTCCTGAAGATGGAATGTGGCACATGAATTTTGATGGTGCATGATCAAGTGAGGGTAATGGAGCAGACAATATTGTATTCTCCTATGGAAAAAATTCAATATTTTTCTTACAGATCAGAATTTTCTTGCACTGACAATGTCACATAATTTGAAATCTTGATCCTTGGAATTGAAAATGCTTTCAATCTTGGTTGTTATCATATTATTTTTTGGGGGGATTCTAAACTTGTTGTGAATATATTTAGAATAATTTATACCCCCTCAAACAAGTTTCTTAAAAGGTATACACAAGAAGTATGGTATTTAATCCCAGATCTTTTGTCTTTTAACATCACTCATATCAAGAGAGAATTGAATTCTATGGTTGATAGGATTGTTGTGTTTGCAGCCATACCTACAAGTAATTTACTTCCTCAAAGGCTTGATTGTACATTTATGTCTTTGTATCATCCTCACTTTCTAGATAATGTAGAATCGTGACAATTTTTTCCTAATGACAGAAGTATTTGTGCTTTCTTGTAGAATGAGACGATTAAATGAAAGAAAATTGTATCTCTAGAAGATAATAAGTTTTGTAAAGGAATGAATCCTTTAGAGAGATCATTCTCATTCAATGATGTTGGAAGAAAAAAGGATAAGAAAGAAGAGGAGTCAAAAAGAAAAATCGAAAATATTGTTTCGATGAACATTGAAACTCAAGAATACCCAAAGATTTTAAAGATTGAAGCCCAATGTTCAGAAAAAGAAAAAGAAAAATTCATGGATTTATTATGTGAATTTAAAGTTGCCTTTGCTTAGTCATATGAGGATCTTCGTGGTTTGTATCCTAATTTTATTCAACATGCTATTCCTATCAAGGATGAAGCAAAACCGGTAAGGCAAAGACAAAGATCTATTAATCATGTCTTAGAATCTACTACTAGAAAGGAAGTTGAAAAACGTATTAATGCTCGCATTATCTTTCCTGTAAAGTATTCTGAGTGGGTATCCAATCTTGTCCCAGTACGAAAGAAGAATGTTGATATAAAACTATGTGTTGATTTCAATGCATTAAATAGCAAAAGTGTGAAAGATAATTTTCCTCTTCTGAATATGGAACTCATTTTGCAGCAAGTGGCAGGGTCACAAATGATGTCCCTCCTTGATGGTTTTTTAGGTAATAATAAGATTAGAATCAAGAGGGTTGACAAGTACGAAACTATGTTCACCACACGGTGGGGCACCTTTTCTTATGAAAGAATGACTTTTGGTCTAATAGATGCAGGTGCTACTTTTCAAAGGGATATGCAAATAGCCTTTGAAAATATTATTCGTAAAATTATAAAACTCTATCTTAATGATTTAACTATCTATTCTAAAACCGACAAGATCACTTTGATAATCTAAGAAAAGTTTTCCTACATTGCAGAAAATTTGGAATGTCCTTGAATCCTACGAAATCTATCTTTGGTGTCACTCAAGGTAAACTTCTTAGTCATATTATTTCTGATTTAGGAATTATTATTGACCCTGGGAGGGTTATCGCAATTAAAATATTCAAGCCCCTTCATCTAAGAAATAAATTCAATCTTTTATGGGTAAAATCAAATTTGTTAGAAGATTTATTCTAGATTTTTCTAAAATGGTCAAACCAATACAAAATATACTAAAGAAAGATTGATCATTCTCATGGAATGATGACACTAAAAAGGCTTTCATAGAAATCAAGAGAGAAATTAGTTATGCCCCTGTTTTGGAAAAAACAAATTTTGAAAAAGATTTCATTATTTATACCAATGCCACTGAAGAAGCAATATTTGTTATTCTTCTTCGGAAAGATGATCAAAATAATGACCACCCAAAGCTTATCAGATGATGAATTTAAATACACTTTGATTGAAAAACATACTTATTCTCTTGTAAAATCTATTGAAAAGTTTCACCTTTTTATCTTAAGCAAGCACACGCAAGTAAAAGTCCCTTTTCCTATAGTAAAATTTTAGTTTTCTCAAACACATCTCTCAAGAAATATTGCAAACTGGCTTGATAAGATACAAGAACATGACTTCGCAATCAAAAATTCTTATACTATTAAGGGATGAGATCTAGCCTTACCCCTGGCTCAGTATTCTAAACCAAGTGCTTCTTCTGAAAATGATGAGGATGTCTTGTCTGCATTTTTTCTTGTTGAACATGATAATCTTGATTTAGCAAAACATCCTTGGTATCGGGATATAATCTATTATTTTCAATTTCAAAAATGTCTTGATAATATTGAGTACCATGAACATAGGAGGATTTGTCTTGAAGCCCCCAAATATCTAATCTTGGGCACGTCTCTTTTCTGCATAACTATTGACGGATTGCTATTATGTTCTGTAGATGATACAACATCCCAAAACATATTAAAGGAAATCAATGGGTCAGAAGATCCAGGTATTTACATTGGTGGTCATTTTGTTGTCAAAGCCAATGCACATAAGATTTTAAGAACTGGTTATTACTGGCCTTCAATTTTCAAAGATTCTTATAAATTTGCAGAAGCTTGTATTGATTGCCAAAAGTTTGCTAGAAAAGAAAATTGCTATACCATGCCCTTGCAATTACTCCTTCCTAATTTTCCATTTTCTAAGTGAGGATTAGATTTCATTGGTCCTATCAATCCTTCATCTTCTTCCAGTCATATTTTTATTTTGACAACAATGGACTACTTCACTAAGTGGACTGAAGTTGCACCACTCAAGCATGCACAAGATGATAGGTAATTTCATTCTTGGAATCTAATATATTTTNTTGAAATTTCCCTTTTTCTTGCATGATAATTGGTTGTTAGTTATCATTTAATTCCCTATTGAATATTAATATAGTCATGCATGATTAATTTGGATTTATGTCAATTTTTCATTAACTGGTTAGTTTCAGTAGGTATCTTGTAGAAAGAGTCAACAACCTATTGGGAAGCTATTGGGTGTCTTATAAAGGCCAGGAGCCTCAGTCCCATCTCATTTTATTTTTGTCTATATTTTTTTATGCTTCAGAAGACTCATACTATCTTTTTAGGCTTCTTTTTGTCTTCTTGTAGAAGTTTCATGTAAGTCTGTTACATTTCTTGTAGAAACTGTACAGTTCCTATAGAAACTTCATGTCGAATTGTTTTAGCTCTAGATATCAATTTCTATTAACCTTAATTTCATGAAAGTAGCAATAATATATAAGATGACATCTGGATTGCTATTGATTCAAGTTTTAGGCATAAAGTAGCTCATTTAGTCCATGCATTAGTTTAACTTCTTTAACTAATTTTTTTTGCCATAAACTAAAATGAATTCATGCTCTGCCTTTAGTTTTCTTTTCTATGGTTTAGTATGCTTTATTTTGTGACATTAGATTAGATGTCCTTTAATTCAATCTATATTAATTATCCTTTCAAGTTGGTGTGCTTTTCATTCAAGAAATAGTTTAAAATTTTCTTTCTGACATCTCAATTTCGTGCACATTTACATGCATTTACACCCTTGATCAGTCTCAGAACTATACTACTATTAGTGCATATTTCATATACATTGCACAACATCTCTTAAGTTTGTATGAACCCCAGGTTGACAATTAAAGTAAGAAACCAAGGATGCAGTAGCATTATTGTTGTTAATCCTAGGACCATTAGGTAGTACAAGTGGATCCACTTCTTCACAAACCTCAACTTATTCTCTAATTGGAAGCATGTACAATCACTTTAATCTCATCATATCAACTGCAAATCTTGCCAAGATCATCAAACAATATAACTTGTTCAAATTTGAAGAAGATGCAAATGCTACTCTGTGGCATGTGTGTTCTCCTCTAGATTTGGCTCTAACCACTACACATATTCCTAAATTCAATGATCATTTTCCTAATTTTTCTGGTAATGGCACTATTCATCAATGAACATATTATTGTCTTTTCAAATGCATGTCATAATATTGGGGCAAATCAAAATGACACATGCATGAGACTTTTTGTCAACTCATTGGAAGGGAAATTTGTCGCTGAATTTTTTGAACTACCACCCAATATCTTCTCAACTTGGGTTGAATTATCATTTTGGTTCAAGTATACATATAGACAACCTCAAAGTCCGGTAAACTTACTTAGAGACTACAATATTTTTTTCTATAACAACGGTCAAACTGTTATATCTTTCAATTTGCGTTTCACCAAATTATACAATCGAACTCTGGAAATAATTAGACCTCATAATCAAGTTGCATTAATGAATTATTATAATACCTTTCCTTATACCCATCTTCATAGGCTAAAAGAGAATAACGCTACCAGTTTGTGATCTTCATTACAGACATGTTTAGAATTTGAGGAACATTTGGAAAGAACAGGTCTTCTAGTTGAGGACTTTGTTAAACAAAACGATATGTCAAACGTGTTACATTTGGTACAATATATGAGAAATCAGATGATTACTTTCAAGAGAAAAGGGGTGACTTCTACATATTCTCCACCTGAAAATTCTTCCCAGGCTTCCTTTAGGAATCGGCCTAATAATCTTTAGTCTAATATTTATCTGCCAAAGGTTATTATTTCTAAAACCTTATGCAATTTTTGTGAAGAAAATCACGATGAGAATACATGTGAGGTCAAAAAGAGTGCAAGGGACCGTATCTTTGAAAAAAGAGATGATACTATTATTTCTTCCTTAGATTTGGCTCCATAAGAGGATGTTATGTTGATTAATACCCGAAACAAATCTTATGCTAACAAGGACAAGAGTGGTCCTCCCAAGACTACTTTTTCTCCAAGCTCATCCTCTCAACAAACCAACTCTCATGTTACAAGGGGTACACAAAGTCAATAGGTTTCTACCTCTTCTTCTTCATCCAAGTACCATATTTTAAAACAACTGGATACAATAAAAGCAAATCCATATTTATTGGATATGGTCATTGCCCCTGAACAACAAAGACATCTAAAATATTTCATGGAAGGTAATGCTTCTATTATTTCTAGTTTATTTGAAAAGAAAAATGAAGAAGGAATGTACATAAATAAAATAGGTGTATATAATCCTAGGAGTTATGTTAAAAACCCTACCTTCTATGTATCTATATTTAAATATGGATAAAATTGCTCATTGTTGCCTAATTGATGGCAGATTAGGTCCTAATGCCATGTCTAAGATCATCATGGAAGAGTTAGGTATTTCATGTACAAATGAAAATTCGAAGAGAGTGTTGTCTTACAAAGTCAGCAACAAGTTACAATTGGTGAAATCAAGGATGTGACCTTAGTTTTATGTGCTCACCCAAAGATGAGAACCACTTGCAATATTCAATTGATTGGCATGTCAGTCAACAACTATTCCATAATTTTGGGAAGAGACTAGAAAGCATTGATTGGCTGATATATTTCACTAGATGAGACACATATGTCCCTTCCCAATAATGGAAACAACATCATTTTTCTTAGGGAAGGACGAATTTATCCTTACATTGAAAGTCTTCCACAACCACATGTAACTTGTATTGATGAAGACATGGGTGTATACTCCATTTTTCTAGAAGAAGATAATAATTTTGTCTTACCACCTCTAGGTCCTGAAGATGGAATGTGGCACATGAATTTTGATGGTGCATGATCAAGTGAGGGTAATGGAGCAGACAATATTGTATTCTCCTATGGAAAAAATTCAATATTTTTCTTACAGATCAGAATTTTCTTGCACTGACAATGTCACATAATTTGAAATCTTGATCCTTGGAATTGAAAATGCTTTCAATCTTGGTTGTTATCATATTATTTTTTGGGGGGATTCTAAACTTGTTGTGAATATATTTAGAATAATTTATACCCCCTCAAACAAGTTTCTTAAAAGGTATACACAAGAAGTATGGTATTTAATCCCAGATCTTTTGTCTTTTAACATCACTCATATCAAGAGAGAATTGAATTCTATGGTTGATAGGATTGTTGTGTTTGCAGCCATACCTACAAGTAATTTACTTCCTCAAAGGCTTGATTGTACATTTATGTCTTTGTATCATCCTCACTTTCTAGATAATGTAGAATCGTGACAATTTTTTCCTAATGACAGAAGTATTTGTGCTTTCTTGTAGAATGAGACGATTAAATGAAAGAAAATTGTATCTCTAGAAGATAATAAGTTTTGTAAAGGAATGAATCCTTTAGAGAGATCATTCTCATTCAATGATGTTGGAAGAAAAAAGGATAAGAAAGAAGAGGAGTCAAAAAGAAAAATCGAAAATATTGTTTCGATGAACATTGAAACTCAAGAATACCCAAAGATTTTAAAGATTGAAGCCCAATGTTCAGAAAAAGAAAAAGAAAAATTCATGGATTTATTATGTGAATTTAAAGTTGCCTTTGCTTAGTCATATGAGGATCTTTGTGGTTTGTATCCTAATTTTATTCAACATGCTATTCCTATCAAGGATTAAGCAAAATCGGTAAGGCAAAGACAAAGATCTATTAATCCTGCCTTAGAAGCTACTACTAGAAAGGAAGTTGAAAAATGTATTAATGCTCGCATTATCTTTCCTGTAAAGTATTCTGAGTGGGTATCCAATCTTGTCCCAGTACGAAAGAAGAATGTTGATATAAGACTATGTGTTGATTTCAATGCATTAAATAGCAAAAGTGTGAAAGATAATTTTCCTCTTTCGAATATGGAACTCATTTTGCAGTAAGTGGCAGGGTAAAAAATGATGCCCCTCCTTGATGGTTTTTTAGGTAATAATCTGTAAGGTAGCTAGAGAGGTAGTGGGGGGGGGCAGAGGGCCCATAGTGATAATAGTGGAGGTCATTCAATGTAAGGTGGACTAGGTCCACTATATTATTAAATAAGACCCACTATGGTGGTTAGATATAATAAATGTAAGTGGACTTCTTAGAAGGTTCTACTTCTAGAAGATTCCTCCTCTAGAATGTTCTTAGGTGATGGTAGCACTATATAAAGGGGTTTAAGAAATGTAATGAGACATGAAGAGAAATAGTGTATTGTGGAGTGGTAGCTCAATAGGAGGATGCCCCCTCGAAGAGGCAAGTGAACAGGAGAGGATCCATTCCATAATAGGATCCATTGTATGGTGTTTCCCTACCTTAAGGGTTTGGTAATAATATTGTGTGGTTTCTTCTATATTGCTTTGTGGATCTATTGTGTATTCAGCATTTGTGGTGATTATATTGGTAGATCTATCTTGGTTCTTAACATAATCAGATTAGAATCAAGAGGGTTGACAAGTACGAAACTACATTCACCACACGGTGGGGCACCTTTTCTTATGAAAGAATGACTTTTGGTCTAATAGATGCAGGTGCTACTTTTCAAAGGGCTATGCAAATAGCCTTTGAAAATATTATTCGTGAAATTATAAAAATCTATCTTGATGATTTAACTGTCTATTATAAAACCGACAAGATCACTTTGATCATCTAAGAAAAGTTTTCCTACATTGCAGAAAATTTGGAATGTCCTTGAATCCTACGAAATCTATCTTTGGTGTCACTCAAGGTAAACTTCTTAGTCATATTATTTCTGATTTAGGAATTATTATTGACCCTGGGAGGGTTATCGCAATTAAAATATTCAAGCCCCTTCATCTAAGAAATAAATTCAATCTTTTATGGGTAAAATCAAATTTGTTAGAAGATTTATTCTAGATTTTTCTAAAATGGTCAAACCAATACAAAATATACTAAAGAAAGATTGATCATTCTCATGGAATGATGACACTAAAAAGGCTTTCATAGAAATCAAGAGAGAAATTAGTTATGCCCCTGTTTTGGAAAAAACAAATTTTGAAAAAGATTTCATTATTTATACCAATGCCACTGAAGAAGCAATATTTGTTATTCTTCTTCGGAAAGATGATCAAAATAATGACCACCCAAAGCTTATCAGATGATGAATTTAAATACACTTTGATTGAAAAACATACTTATTCTCTTGTAAAATCTATTGAAAAGTTTCACCTTTTTATCTTAAGCAAGCACACGCAAGTAAAAGTCCCTTTTCCTATAGTAAAATTTTAGTTTTCTCAAACACATCTCTCAAGAAATATTGCAAACTGGCTTGATAAGATACAAGAACATGACTTCGCAATCAAAAATTCTTATACTATTAAGGGATGAGATCTAGCCTTACCCCTGGCTCAGTATTCTAAACCAAGTGCTTCTTCTGAAAATGATGAGGATGTCTTGTCTGCATTTTTTCTTGTTGAACATGATAATCTTGATTTAGCAAAACATCCTTGGTATCGGGATATAATCTATTATTTTCAATTTCAAAAATGTCTTGATAATATTGAGTACCATGAACATAGGAGGATTTGTCTTGAAGCCCCCAAATATCTAATCTTGGGCACGTCTCTTTTCTGCATAACTATTGACGGATTGCTATTATGTTCTGTAGATGATACAACATCCCAAAACATATTAAAGGAAATCAATGGGTCAGAAGATCCAGGTATTTACATTGGTGGTCATTTTGTTGTCAAAGCCAATGCACATAAGATTTTAAGAACTGGTTATTACTGGCCTTCAATTTTCAAAGATTCTTATAAATTTGCAGAAGCTTGTATTGATTGCCAAAAGTTTGCTAGAAAAGAAAATTGCTATACCATGCCCTTGCAATTACTCCTTCCTAATTTTCCATTTTCTAAGTGAGGATTAGATTTCATTGGTCCTATCAATCCTTCATCTTCTTCCAGTCATATTTTTATTTTGACAACAATGGACTACTTCACTAAGTGGACTGAAGTTGCACCACTCAAGCATGCACAAGATGATAGGTAATTTCATTCTTGGAATCTAATATATTTTATTGTTTTGGTCTTCTGATAGAAATCATATCTAATAATGGGCCAACATTCATATCTACAAAGTTTACCCAATTTCTAAATAAATTTGGGGTGAAGCATTTTACTTCATCTACATACTAT
>JZKD02S1829765.1:142215-170794 GCA_000966675.3 Picea glauca
TTCACGAGTACACCCAGTTTTCCATGTTTCATGCTTAAAGAAGGTTATAGGTGACAAGATCCCAGTTCAAACTATATTTCCAGAACTTGACGAGGAAGGAAAAATCATATTGTAGGTTGAAGCCATCACTGACACATGAATTTTCCAGCTGAGGAATAGATCCATTTCAGATTATCTCATTAAATGGAGGAAACTATCGGCTGAAGATTCCACCTGGGAAGATGAGTCTTTTATACAGAAGCATCCAGAGTTACTCAAGTGTTGAGGACAACACTTGTCTCAAGGGGAGGGGCATGTGAAGCCCTAATATTGGCTCATTACCCCTTAATTGGGGCATATTAGATTAGTAATGTTATTTTATTTATGTTGGCTTTATTCCATTAGTTGTAATTATACCTCCTAGTCTCCTATATATACCAAGGAGATGTTTTCATTTGGAATCATCTTGTACTTGAACATTTATGTGGGGTAAAAGGAGGTTGCCCCCTCGAAAAGGCTTATTGTCTGAAATTCTCTCTTTTTCAAGGCGTTGAGTACTTATTCTGAGGTTTTTATATGCTATATTGATATTTGGTTCTTAACACTTCCTTGGGTGTAACATGTGTGTGGGGAATGAGATATTGTAGGTTGGTTGCAGTAGTGGCATCTTGGACTTAGAAATTATGTTGAGTATCAGACCTTAGCCTAGAATTAGGAACCCTTTTTTCTCTGGTGGAGTTAAGCCCTAGCTTGGGGGTGACCTGTTGTTGAAATCTTATGAGAAACAAAGTCTATGGTTGGGAGGAACGTCTAAGCTCTGCGCGCAGTTGGTGAATTTCATAAAAGATAAGTGTCTTTGTGTTCTTGTCTCATTTATTGTGTGCTTAATTATCTATGTTGATATGGGTTTAATTCTTGTATGTTGTTGCATGTAAGTAATTGTTGTTATTCTGTATAATGATGCTTGCACGCATAAGTGTGTTGTGAATATTCATTACTATAGTTGTTCATGAGTATGATAGTTATTTTTATTTTTCTTGTTAATGTATCCTTGTGTTAATGGTCATGAGTCTTCATGGAGAAGTTATAATGTTCGCGCATGCGGGAAATACTTTGTGTGCATAAGAGGTTGGTTTTTGCTGGTGTGCACCGGGAAGCAGTCTGCACGCACAAGGAAATAGAATTGTCATGTGACACCAGAATGGTTGTGCATGCAGTAATGAGAATATGTTCAGTATGGATTACATGCACATAAGTGTAGTGTATTCAGAATGCTTGTGTGCGCAGTTGTATTGTGTTACTTCCGTTGTTGTTTTTTTAAGTTGTCTAAAATAAGAAAGTTAGTGTGACAAGAATCAACTTGGGGTTATGCGCATTACTACAAACGATACTTTATTGACCTATGTTATTGATTAAAATCCGCGATAGAGTTACAAGATGATATCAGAGCAACATAAGTTGAGATAGTGTAACGTGGCCCAACCTGGGTGGTTGGGAACGTTACTGTGCCGCATCAGAGCAATTGGTTCAACACTAGACTTGTATGGGCCAGAGAACAACAAGAAGGATCACAGCTCTGATTTCAACACTGAGCTTGCATGGGATGAGTACTTACTTAAAGAAAGTTTCATACTGGTAAGTGGTCGAATTTGGAATCACAACGTGACCATGGTGTGCATAAAATAAGAATGCAAAAATGTGTGTTAAATGTTTAATTTTGTGGGGTGTGACACTGGAACTGCACAATAAACAATGGTGCATGGGTGTGCGCACTAAATTCTTGGGATGCATAGAGCCAATTGTGGTACATGTGTAATACCGATACATTGTGTGCATGCTAAATTTTGACATCGTGAATCGGTGTGTGTTGAATACCAGTGCGCGCATGGGCTTCAGAAGAAAGGATTCTGACAAGATGGTGCATATTTTTCATGAATTTGTCTCATGAATTCATCTAACACATCTTTTTGCCTTCACATTTTTCATAATTATCAATGATTAGAGAAGGACAGAATCAACGCAGAAGGTCAAAAGCATGGAATATGCATAGAGGACTTACATCCCTGATGATGAATTCAGGGACTTGTATGTTGGTTTGGGTGTTGATGGTACAAAATCCAAGGAGGAGCACATAAACTTGGTAGAAACCATAAATGGATTAAAAAAATATGTCCAAAGTTATAAAGCTCACAATGAAAGGCTTATAAAATCCAAGGAGAAGCAATATGACTTCAATGTAAAATTGATGCAAATCTTGGACATAATAGAAAAGAAAATGGATAAGGAGACATAGACAAGTAATTCAAGGAGTCATAGGTCTCACAATGAGAAGAGAAGAGAAGCAAGAAGTGTTGGTAGGCATTGACCTCACTCGCCAAATAATTCATTCAGGAAAGCACGCAGTAGCTCAAGTCCATCTCCTGTCAGAAAGCATAAGAGAAGGACTAGGGTGGATGAGCTACATGGAGAAATAAATAAGATCAAGCCTCCTACCTTTGATGGTAAGAACGAGAAGGATGAATATGTGGAGACATGGCTACTGGGTATGAGGAAGTACTTCCAGCTGCATAATTATTCTACGTAGGAAGAAGGGAGAATTTTCATCTATCAGCTAAAAGGAAAAGCATCAATGTGGTGTGATCAGTCCATGCAAGTGAAACACATTGATGAAAAGAAAGTTACTTGGATGGATTTCAAGAGGTATTTACAAAAGAAATAATTAACCAAGAGGTACTATGAAAAGAAAATGAAGGACTTCTTCGAACTCAATCTTGGGAGTATGGAAATAGATGAGTATCAAAGACTATTCTTAGAGTTGTTGAAATATGCCAGAGGCATCACGGATGAGAAAGTTAAAATTCATACGTACATGAGTGGGTTTCCCTCATTTATCAGTGACAAGATACAATATTATGACCCCAATACTTTGGAGGAAACCAAGAGGCGTTTTAAATGAATTTATGATTAGCAAAGGGGAAGACCGACTTTCCAAAAGGCTTGGGAAGACGAGATGAAAAGCAAGGTGAAACATAGGAAGAAGGGGACTAAGAAACCATTTTTCAGGAATCCTACACAAGGACAGCCAACTACCAAGGAGACCAGAATGACGAAGAAAGTGGAGCAAAGGCCAAGGAAACAACCTATTCAATGTTGGAGTTTTGGTGGAGATCATATGTGCATGGATTTCCCTCGAAGAGATGAAAAAGTGAGGAATGTGCACAGTGTACAACAAGTTGTGACAGTTGAAGACATGGGCAGAAATGTACCTATGATTTACGCAGCCCTAGATAACAAGCAAGATGAGTTTCAATCGCACATGATTGAAGTGGAAGGTAATATTAATGACCAACCTATTGCTATTTTAATTCATTCATGAGCTAGTCATAGTTATCTAGATCCTAAGATGGTGGAAATATTTTGATTATCAAGAAGCAAGATTGGAAAATCTTGGTTGGTGCAGTTAGCTATAGGGGAAAATAGAAAAATCAATGATATGGTTAAGGCATGTCCAATGGATATGAATGGACTGCTCACAAAGGATTATTTGAATATCATACCTTTGGGCTTGTATGATTGCTTCATTAGTATGGAATGGTTGGACTGGTATCATGTAGTCTTTGACTATTACAACAAGGCATTTACTTGCTTGGATGAGGAAGGAAACTTAATAACAGTTCAAGGCATTCCAAAACTTGTAACTATCAGAGAATTTGCAACCTTGCAATTGAAGAAAAGCTACAAGAAAGGATGTCAAGTATTTGCAGTGCACATGGAGGAGGCACCTAAGGAAAAAGTGCCAAATGTTGAAGACTGTGTAGTACTTAAATAATTTGAAGATGTCTTTAAAGAGATACCAGGGTTGCCAGCGAAATGAGATATTGATTTCTCTATAAATATGGTGTCGGGATCAGCGCCTGTATCCAAGACTCCTTATAGGATGAGTATGCCATAGATGAAGGAATTACATATGCAACTTGAAGAGATTTTGAAGAAGGGATATATATTCCCAAGGTGTGTCACCTTGGGGTGCCCCAGTATTGTTCATGAAAAAATAAGTATGGTACACTAAGACTTTGTATCAGCTTCAGGAAGTTGAACAAAGTAACAGTAAAGAACAATTATCCTTTACCAAGGATAGATGACCTCTTTGATCAGCTGAGGGGTGCACATATATTTTCAAATATTGATCTCATATTTGGATATCACCAAGTGAGAATAAAAGAAGAAGACATCAGCAAGAGTTCCTTCAAAACGACGTATGAACATTACAAGTTCATGGTGGTGCCATTCGGATTGATAAATGCACCAATTGTCTTCATGTGTTTGATGAATGGAGTTTCAGAGAATACTTAGATAAGTTTTTCATTGTATTTTTGGATGACATACTTATCTACTCAAGGTCTAAAGAAGAGCATGAGAAACACTTGAGGATGGTGCTACAATTCTTGAGGGATCATCAACTATATGAAAAGTTGATCAAGTTCTCACTTTACCAGTGACAGATTCATTATTTGGGTCATATCATTTCCAAGGAGGGAATAGCGGTGGATCCGGAAAAGATAAAATCCATTGAGGAATGGTCGACACCAAGAAATGTCGCAAAGGTATGGTCCTTTATGGGACTTGCAGGATATTACATAAGGTTTATTGAAAGCTTCTCAAAAATTGTGCACCCAATTACATCCTTACAAAATAAAGATGTGCGATTTGAATGGACTTTGGATTGTGCAAGCAGTTTTTAGCACTTGAAAAGTTTGTTGACAAGTGTGCCAATTTTGAGAATTATTGATTCAGATGCAGACTTCATTGTGTGCATGGATGCATGCAAGGAAGGGCTCAGTGGAGTCCTTAGTCAGAATGGGCATGTGGTGTGCTACGAATTAAGAAAGTTAAAAGAGCATGAAAGGCTCTATGCTACTCATGACTTAGAATTGATAGCCATAATGCATGCCTTGAAAATGTGGTGGCATTGTCTCATGGGTAAAATATTTGAGTTGAGAACAAACCACAGTGATATGAAGTATCTATTTGGACAACCAATTTTAAATGCCATACAAAGCAGGTGGTTAGAATTCCTCAATGAGTATGACTTTGACATAAATCATATTAGAGGAAAAGAGAACAATGTGGTTGACTCACTTAGCAAGAGGGTGCATGAGATGCATGTTACAACCATTAGTTTGTACAAATCTGATTTGTGTGACAAAACTATAGAGGTTTCTAAGTCAGATCAATGATAAGTGGAAATAAAGGAGAACTTACAACACGGTATGTCACAATGGAAATTGGAAGGTTATGAGCTAAGAGAGGATGGAATCCTCATGTATAGGCACAGAGTCTATGTGCCAAATGATCAGGAGTTGAAAAGTCTATTATTGTCAGAGATGCATAGGATTCCCTATGATGGACATCCGGGATACCAGAAGACAATTGTTGCAGTAAAAAAACAATACTATTGGCCAAGTATGAAAAATGAGGTTGTTGATTTTATTGCTAGATGCCTTGAATCTCATAAGGTCAAGGCTGAGCACGGATATCCAGCTGGTTTGCTACAGTAATTTCCCATTCCAGAGTGGAAGTGGGAAGTTGTGACCATGGATTTCATTACTAAGTTTCCTAGGACTGCTAACCAACATGATTCTATTATGGTAGTGGTAGAAAATCTTACTAAAGTTTCCCATTTTATTCCAATGAAGTCAGCACACAAGGAAGCCAACATTGTGGAATTATACATGTGATAAATTTCTAAGTTGCATGGTGTACCTAAGACAATTGTGTCTGACAGATATTCCAAGTTCACCTCGAACTTTTGGAAAATGATATTCAAAGGATTTGGGACAAAACTAAACTTTAGCACAGCATATCACTTTGAGACAGATGGATAAATAGAAAGGGTAAATCAAGTGATTGAAAATATGCTCAGGATGTATGTGATGGATAAACCATCAAAATGGGAAGACTAACTTCACTTGGTAGATTTTTCTTACAACAATGGGTATCAAGAATTTTTAAAGATGAGCCCATTTGAAGCACTTTATGGTAGAAAGTGCAACATGCTAGTGAGTTGGGACAACCCAACAGACCACACAGTGGTTGGGCTAGATATACTTAGGGAAATGGAAGAGAAGATGGTAAAGATAAGGAAAAATTTAAAGACTGCCCAAGACAAGAAGACGATTTGTGCAGATAAAGGGAGAACCCATTGAGAGTTTAAAGTGGGTGACCACGTGTTCTTGAAAGTGAAAGGTAGACGTAGTTCCCTCAAGTTGGGAATATGTCCTAAGTTAGCAGCTCACTACTATTGACCATTTGAAATTATATAGAGGATTGGGTGTATCACATGTATGCTTGCATTGTCTGCATCCTTGTGTATTCATAATGTTTTCCATTTATCAATGCTTAAAAATTGTGTACCTGATGCTAATCATATTATTGAATGGAATGTGATTCAGGTGGAACCAGAAGGTGATTTTCGAGTGCGACATGTTTGCATATTGGATCGAAAAATCAAGCAGCTATGGAATCGAATCATGGAGTTGGTAAGGGTCCAATGGACCTAGTATGGTCCTGAGGATGCAACTTGCGAGCACAAGGATGCTATGCGGGTAGAGTATCTATATATTTTTGAAGGTTTTTGAAATTTTGAATGTATAGGTGTATAAGGGGTAGGGGAATGTAATGTCCCTAATCTGAACCCATTGTAATTGTACATATAGGTTGGTGAGCCATTGGTACCAATTATAAATGTAAATGTACATATAGGTTGGTAAGCTCTTGACACCAAGTTTTGGTTTTATGCGCACCTGGGTAACTGCACTGAGAATTGTTATGAAGGAAAGGGTGTGCACATTTCACAGTATTGCGCACACCTCGGTAAGTGCCCACATTTCACAGTGTTGTGCGCACTTGAGAAAGTGCACAGAAATTAACTAGACGTGTGCATTGGACTAAGTATATATATATGTGTCTGTGTCTGTGTGTGTGTGTGTTGAGGTCGATGAGCCTATGTGGTTATGAGTCAGGTGAGCCAGGATGCAAATAGGCTAGTGTGCATATCCATGTAAAGTGTCATCATACTCAAGTTATCAATAATATCACATCATTGCGCGTAGTCAGATCAGACGATTAGAGATGGGGGGATAACTCCACCAAGAAAGAGAAAACGGGGGGGGACTTAAGTCCTAGGGAATATTTTATTAATATTTCTGAAAAAAGTATAATTTATGGATAAATTGTTTTATCCTAAGTTCTCGGGGATGGGAACAAGTCACCAAGTGGTTAAATCTATTTTTGAAGGTGACAAGTGTCCAGTTATAGGCATGCAAATATATTTTTGAGCCTTAGTGTATTTTTGGGAGTCTCTCATTTTCTCCTTCATCATTCTGACTATCTGAACTTTAGACCGTCATTGTATAAACATGTGCTTGGGAAAAACCGGTTTGTTTTCGAAGAGGCGGGTTGACAGGCCCGTGAGCATTCTTTTTGCGTGAGAGATTTGTTGTCGAAGAGGCGGGTTGTCAGGCCTGTAATCATTCTCTCCAAGTGATAGATTTTTTATTGAAGAGATGGGTTTTCAGGCCCATGAGCATTCTCTCCAAGTGAGATTTTTGTTGGGAATTTTTCCTTGGTGCACTGGGCATTAGTTGCAGGGCTCTGAGACTTCATGTTCGGTCTATTGTTGGAACCCTGGAAGGGAAGTGGGGCAGTCGAGGGACTGTTGAGAAGAGAAGGGGCACACTTATTTGGGTGTAACATGTGTATGGGGAATGAGATATTGTAGGTTGGTTGCAATAGTGGCACCTTGGATTGAGAAATGATGTTGAGTATCAGGCCTTAGCTTGGAATTAGGAACCCTTTTTTCTCTGGTGGAGTTAAGACCCAACTTGAGGGTGGCCTATTGCTAAGATATTATGAGCAACAAATTCCATGGCTGGGAGGAATGTTTGAGCTCTGCGCGTAGTTGGTGACTTTCATAAAAGATAAGTGTCTTTATGTGCTTGTCTCGTTTACTGTGTGCTTAATTATCTATGTTGATATGGGTTTAATTCTTATATGTCATTTCATATAAGTAATTGTTGTTATTTTGTATAATGTTTCTTGTACACGTAAGTGTGGTGTGGATATTCATTACTATAGTTGTGCATGAGTATGACATTTATTTTTAGTTTTCCTGTAAACTTATCCTTGTGTTAATATTCATCATTATTTGTGGAGAAGCTATAATGATTGCGTGTGTGGGAAATACTCTATCTGAACAAGAGATTGGTTTTTGTTGGTGTGCACCAAGAAGCAGTTCGCCTGCACAAGGAAACAAAATTTATGTGTGATTCCAGAATGGTTGTGCGCGTAGTAATGAGCATATGTTTTATATGAATTACACACATAGAAGTGTTGTGTATTCATAATTCTTGTGCACACAATTGCAATGTATTACTTCCGTTGTTGTTTTTCTTAAGTTGTGTAAAAGAAGAAAGTCAGTGTGGCACGACTCAATGTGGGGTTATGTGCGTTACTACAAGTGATAATGTGCAGACCTGTGTTATTGAGTAGAATCCATGACATAGTTACAAGATGATATCAGAGCGACGGAAGTTGAGATTGTGTGACATGGCCCAACTTGGGTGGTTGGGGACGTTACAGCATTATATGTGAGTAAATTATGGAGAAACAAGGGAATGTTGAAAGTACAACAAATAAAGATATATAGGAGCCCCATCTATTAAATATTAAATATTATTGTTATTTATCATTTTCATAAATAAATTTTTCCTATTATTAAATAAAGTTATTTAACTATAGTAACAAAAGGTAATTGAACCACTTGAAAACTACTTTTTGAAGAATAAAAGGAAGAAAGTAAGGACAAGGAAAAGGAAAAAATAGAGAGAGATACTTCTGATAAGGATTACTCTAAAGGTGGCAAAGAAGAAAGGACTGGGAAGCATAGACTTTTGACATTCTTCAGAAGAGTCAAGATGATGAGCTTGTAGCTTGGATTGATCTCGTTTGTTTAAGTCTTGGTCTTTTTCTTTCAGACATCAATTGTCTTTGTATGATTCAAAATTCCATCCTAGACTTCTAAGTCTAATTCAGGTCAAAACCCTCGCAGGGTTTTGTAAAGAGGAACTTGGTTGTATCTCAAAAAAGTCATTAATAAAATCATTTCTGGTTTTTTCTCAATTTGAGACTTGTGGTTTACTGGTTTTTAGTTGTATGGATTCTTGCATTTATTCATTTTCATTCTTGTAAAATTTATTCATAAACATTTTTTTTATATTTTTTAAGTTTATTTTCAGCGAAACATACAAATCTGATAATAACATCAAGCCCAAGAACTTATTTCTTGAGGGTTGATTGATGTTTTTGAACAGGCTATAATCCTAGGCTAACATTTCCACCTATCTCATCTAGCCTAATGAGATTAAAAAATTCTTGAGTGAGGACATTACCATTCCTCACCTCAACAATAAGCTCCAGTTGGCAGTGCACCTCACCTAAGATCATTTTGCGTCACGTTTTCTTGTGATCTTCCCAATGGACAAAGATTTGGTCGACTATTCAGAAGACTCCCTTGCAAGTATTACCATATTGTACTCACAGAGATATGGATATTGTTGACAATGGCTCAATTGACCACTGGAGCATTACACTTTAGATGTTCTACATTCCATCATTACGGATCTTTGGGAGCCATTGAAGCATTCAGTGGATCAGAAAATTGTGGAGGGTAGGACAATACCAACCTCCTCTCCAAACACAAATGTCTCTAAGTTTCTTGAGGATAAACCTTCCCCACAAGATGAAAATCCAACTCACGTCTACTCACTTGTAGCCGATGTTGAACCAAGTATTGATGATTTTTCATGGTTGGATAGGATCACTCCCACAAATGATGATGTCTCATGGGATCTGGATCAAGGGATCCAGTCTAATCCTTGTAATTCATCATATTTGGTGGAACCTAAAGACAAGGGTTTAACTGGAAATTTCCTCTCTGGAGACATGATGAGAGGCGGTGTGTGGTGAACTCCCTCCCCCACAATGGACGAGCCCAAATTTGGGTCCATGGATGAGAAAAGGCATCACAGAAAATGTGTAAAAAGAAAACTTGAATGCATCAACATGATTCTTGGGGAAATCAAATTTGTAGAGAACAAAATGAATGGGTCACTTTGTAAGCAAACATATGTCACCGGAGGCTTTAAAAAAATGGATTGGCCAAAACTTTGTCATCCTCATGGGGTATCAACCAAAGAGCCATGTACTCGCCAAAGGATGGTTGGATTAGATTCTGAAAATTGGCTCTGATGCAGATGAAATCATGAACTCATGTTGGAACTGTGGAACACAAACACTCTTTCTCAAGAGATGGTCCATATATATTGACATTAAAATGAAGAGGCTTGATGTTACACATGTCTGAGTCCTCTTACTAGGATTTTCAATCATCTTGTGGTATGAAGATGTATTATATGAGATAGGGGATGCATTAGGTTTTTTTTATGAAACTGACTTCTCATACTGGTCTACAAGATATATGGGGATGGCCCATATACTAGTGGGATTAAAGCTATATCGAGGTATAGCAGATTATGTCACTATTCAGAGAAAAAATAAGGTATTCCATCAGGAAATTGACTATGAAGGAATCTCGTTTTGATGTGGGAGGTGTCATATTTATGGTCATACTTCAAATGAGTGCTCTAGATAAGTTAAGAGTTGAATTTGGATGAGGAAGGATCATGAGGAGAATTAGCTTGAACAACGTTTAATCTCTCAAGATCATACCCAGTTTCCTCCAGAACCTCTCATGCTTTTCTCATTGCTTATGAGGACATATCGGGTAATTTTTTCATACATCCACTCTCATTGTTCCTTCATTAGACTTGGGGTTGTGTTTTGGGTCTTTTGGGGATCATTTGACAGGCCAGGATCCAGGGCCTGGTATTGACTTCCTCTCCATCCTCTCTAGCCTTTTTGGTCCTCATCCTACTCCCCTAATCCCTCTTGCACAACAAATTGATATCAAACCTCGGTTAGATCCCCCCCCCCTCCCCAGTCTTCCTCCGGATCCATTGGTGTCCCTTGCCCCCAATTGGTCTATCCTCCATCCCCTCCTCCCAAATATAATCTTCGATCCCTTTCCCACTGTCTTGCCTTCTCTAATTTAGGTGTAGAGGGGGGACTTGGATCTTATGATGAAAAAGGGATAAAGACCTCCCATCGAGGCATGAAATCCTTGTTATCCCTAGCTCAACAACAAGCTACTTTGGAAGTTCATTCAGACAGGAAAAATATCTTATTGGGGCCCTTAGAGCATCAACCCTTCACACCCCCTCATCATGATTATTTTATCATTAAACTCTTGAAGGTTGGCCAATCCCTCTCGGAAATTGGCCATAAGGAGGTTATTGAAACTCATAACCATTCTATTTTGTTGCTCCAAGAAACCATAATGGATGGATATATAAATTCAAAAACTTTTTCCTCGGCACTCCCTAAATTGTATTTTTTAGGCTCAGATGTTGAAGGTTGCTCGAGAGGACTTCTAATATGTTGGAGGTCCTCCACCCTAAAATTACGGAATTTGTGGGCATTCCAAACAGGCTTGGAGACTTCCTTCCTCTCCAATGAGTTGAACATGGAATTTCTCTATCTCAATATTTATGGCCATACATAGATAGGAAAAAAAATTTGGATCAGACATTGAATCTTTCCCTCATCAAATCTGGGACAATAATGATAGGAGGTGATTTAAATTTCACGGTGGGAACATGTGAAATTTGGTCTTAGACAACCAATATAGATCCACCTATTGATTTTCTTATTCATAGGCTGGAGCGTGTAGGTATTTTCAGCATCCAACCTACACAATACTCTCCAAACTTGAAGATATGTGTTCTGGGGAAGCTCGAGTGGAAAAAATCCTCGATTGTTTTCTTCTCTCTGGAGCTTTTATTGAAGTAAATTTGTGCTTTAGACAATGGATCTCTTATGGAGAGGACTCTGATCATAGTCATATTTTCCTAGAGATGGCCCCCAGTGAAAGAAATCCCCCTAACTCTTTCAAACTCAATTCAAATTGGCTAGAGGACCCGTCTTTCATTGAGTTAATCATAACTTCCTGGATTCCATTCAATCCAGTCCACCTGGAGTCCCCCTCCCTTCAATTCCCATCAAACATCAAAAGGGAAAAAGCGATCGTTATTAGTTGAAATAAAGAGAGATGACAAAGACAAGACCATGAGATCCTAGACATAGAATCAAAGCTTCAATCTTGGTTGGAAAAAGAGGGCTTGGGCTCAATATTTGACCAACAAAAAGAAGAGATAAAATACCTAGAAAAGGGATGAAGACAAATACTTTTAAACATGGAAAAGGAATGGAGACTAAAAAGCAGAGATCTATGGTTACAGGCGGGGGTCGAGAATACTAAATTTTCCACCATTTTGCAAATCAAAGAAAGGCCATAAACATTATTTGGGCTATTGACAAACCAGATGGCTCATCAGCAAAATCATTTGAAAAAATTGTAGAGCTTGAATCCTCTCACTTTAAAAATTTGTTTAAAGTTGATCACAGAGTCACTATTGATGATATTCCAAAATTTGCAAGCTATTTTCCCAACTTTATATACGCAGAAGGAAATAATAATTTGATGGCAGAAATTACGAAGGAGGAATTGATGAGTGATTTGTAGATATTTCAGAAAGATAAGAGCCCCAGGCCGAACAGGCTCAGGTAAATTTTACCTGACATGTTTTGAATTTTTAGGGGATGATATTTTGAGGATGGTTGGATACTCTAGAACCACAGGTTAAGTTCTAGCTTCTTTTAATGCTATTTTTATAGTGTTGATTCCAAAAACTGACAATCCCAACTCATTCGACAATTTCAGACCTATTTCCCTATGTAATAACATCTATAAGAACATTTAAAAATTAATAGCCACCAGATTGAAGAATAACCTCTTAGACAACATCACCTTCAAACAATTAGGTTCCTTAAAGGATTCCAAATTCACTAAGCCATTGGCCTTAATCAAGAAGGTCTCCACTCCATCCAAATACAATTAAATTAAGGGTTGCAACTTTTAAAGTGGATCTCTCCAAATCTTTCGATGAGGTGAGCTAGATCTATATTTAGTTGCTCCTCATTCATCTCGATTTTGGACATGATTTTGTGTCGTGGGTCCTCAATTGTATCATCTTATCCTCCTTTGCACTCTTGATAAATGGGTCAACCACCTCCTTCTTCAAAGTGTAAACAGGCATTAGACAGGGCTTCTCACTCTCCCCTCTCATCTTTCCCCTAGTTGTAGAAAGACTTAGTCACCTTATTTACAATGTTGTCTCAATTGGTCAATTCAAAGGAATAACAATTAACCCCCATTTTTCTCTTTATTTCCTACTCTTTGTGGATGATATTCTCATATTTTTGAAGGAGAGTCTAGGTATGTGGAAAATTTGAGTGATATCCTCTCTAATTTTTGTCGATCAAATAGTATGCAAATAAACCTGGATAAATCCTCTCTTTCCACCTAGGGTTTGTTTTCTCGAGAAAATCAACACATCTTCAATAATTTAAATTTGCAAATCAGTGAAGTCGGAGTTGGCTTGAAATGTCTCGGTTTCACTCTCAAAGAAAATGGTTACTGCAAAAATCATTGGTTGTGGCTTATAGACAAACTGGAAAAATGAATTCATGCATGGTGTAACCGTTGGCTCTCAAGAGCTAGGAGGCTATTTTTGGTTAAGTTTGTGTTATAAGCCACTCCAATCTACTAGGCCACTCTAGCCTATATCCCAAAAGGAATATTGGGGAAAATTAGAATATTTCATACAGATTTTTTTGGACATGTTCAATGGACAAAAAATCCTTTGTTTTGGCCTCTTAGAAAAGATTGGCAACTCCAAAAAAGTCAGGAGGATGGGGTTTGAAAAATATAATCCTCTTTTTAAAGCTTTGGTGGCAAAGAATGTATGGGGGTTAATTGAAGGCTTGACGTTTCTATGAACCCAAGTTATTCAATAAAAATATTTCCCTCAAGAATCCGTTATGGACAAGATTTGAAATTCTATCAAAAGAATGTAAAATGGATCGATAGTATGGAAAGCTATTATTAATGTTTTTGCCCTCATTGGAAATTAGCTACATTGGAAAGTAGGAACAAGGGAAAATGTCCTTATAGGAAAAGAACCATGGATTGGTTTCAATAATAACCATCTCCTCCCGTGACCTCTTATACAATTTATAAATAGAGAGGGGTTTTTCTTCCTGAATCAAATCTAGCAAAGGGATTTTGATTCTGGGCAGTTATGTTGGTTAAATTGGAAAGAAGTAGGGTTGGTCGAGGATCATGCTCAGATTTGGAACAAATACATCAAATACCTTAAGAGATCCTTTGTCCACCCTTCATATTGTGAGGATCAATTGATTTGGTCCCCCAACCCTTCAAGAAAATACATTCCTCGTTTAGGATACTCTTATTTGGTCCAAGAACTTCAGGAAGCTCCCCCACCATGGTTATTAACGTTTTCCCCCTCATTGGAAACTGGCTACATTGGAAAGTAGGCACGGGGGAAAATATACTTATAGGAAAAGAACCATGGATTGGTTGCAATAATAACCATCTCCTCCCATAACCTCTTATACAATTTATAAATAGAGAGGGGTTTTTCTTCCTGAATCAGATCTAGCAAAGGGATTTTGATTCAGGGAAGTTATGCTAGTTAAATTGGAAAGAAGTAGGGTTGGTCGAGGATCATGCTCAGATTTGGACCAAATACATCAAATACCTTAAGAGATCCTTTGTCCACCCTTCATATTGTGAGGATCAATTTATTTGGTCCCCCAGCCCTTCAGGAAAATACATTCCTTGTTTAGGATACTCTTATTTGGTCCAGGAACTTTAGGAAGCTCCCCCACCATGGTGGTGAAAGAAGCTATGGAAGTTAAAATGTCCTACAAAAGAAAAATTATTTATGTGGATTTTGTTATTAAATAAAACCCCCACTTGAGACAATCTACACAAAATAAACTTCATTAGTCCGGGAAAATGTAGTAATTGTAAGCAAGACAATGAATCCAACTTACATCTCTTCCTAAATTGTTCTTTCTCAACATCTATATTTATCGAGCTTCATCAAGTTATTGGGTCTCAGTGTAGTTGGGTTGGGGAGTATATTGAAGTTTCTATAAAAACCTAAATGGATAACCTGTTGGATTACTAAGAGGGGGGTGAATCAGTAATAGCATAATTATAATCCTTTTTCTACAAATAATTCAAATGTTATATCAATGTAGAGTTATTATCTAATAATGAGCAATAGGAAATGAAAAATCACACACATACACAGTACACTAGTGTTTTACGTGGAAACCCAAATCAGGAGAAAACCACGGAATGATTTTTCTTATATGTCTTGAAGAATTACATTCATTGGAAGCACCAACTTTCTTTGTTTTCTAGTTGCAACTGGAAGGAGGCTCCAACCCCCTAGTTTCTCAAGCTACAACCTGAGGGAAGCTCCAACTCCCCAATTCTCTGGCTACAACCAGAAGGAGGCTACAACCCCCTGTGTTCTCCGGCTACAATCGGAAGGTGGATACAACCACCTGTCCTTGCCTCATCCAACCACCTTGAAGTATAAGTAGAATGATGGAACCACTGTCAATCTATCACTGTGAGATATATTGTTGTACAACTGTAACAACCTGTAGCCAATCTGTACAATTGCCCTGTAATCAATATGTACCTGAACTGAACATGTATCTACAAAAATTACAACAGATACGTGACATGTAGTGTTGCAGCTCGCATATGTATGTGCCCTATCTATTATGCAGCCTGCATATGTACGCTACCAAACTGTTATGCAACCTGTGTATGCCTTCTGAAAAATAGGGTTTCCTTTTCTTGAAAACTTCTAACCTTATGTAACTTCATTCACATAGATCTGTAACTTGTCACTGTATCTAGACTGTAACTATACCATGTGCATGCATCCTCATATATAACCTTTACTCAAGACAAGTATGTATTTCTCTAGTCATGTGTCATATAGGTATGTGTAATCATGAACAAGTATAATACCCCTCACATAATCTTAGTCATCAACCCCTTTCTGATATTTAGTCTCTCAATACATCAACTACTACACAAATACAAGCTCTCAACCATGTACCATAAAAACCCTTAGCCATATGCCAAGAAATACAAGATGTGCCTCACAAGAAGTATCAATGATGAATATACCAGCACTGTATTTATGTAGATCTGACTTATGCAAAAGATCCCATGAAGCCACTAGTCTCTCTAGAGAGAATCCTCAAATCTCCATTGTCATCCCTCATGCATACATCAAAATCCAACTATTCATAGAAATAAGACATACCTTTTAAACCAATGGATGAATCTGATGTATCTGGGCGCTTTAGACCTTCCTGAGAGCTTGATCTCGGAATCTAGAACCTATGCATCTTCATCTCTTAAAGTTTCCATGGATTTACCAACATGTACACACCTTGTACACAGACATCCCACGTATAACTCGGAATGTACACAGCTTGTACACAGACAGCCTGCATATAACTCAGCATGTACGCAACTTGTACACAGACAGCCCACGTACACCTCAGAAAATAAGGTTTTGTTGTAATTCCGAGAATTTCATCATCAACCCTTCGTGCTACCTCAAACGTTCGCCACTTCAGATATATCCACAAGTATTTACAAGAAGCTTTACACAAGAAAATAGATATACAATATGTACAAGTGTGTGTATAATGAGTGAGGTTTGCCTCTTATTTATATCTTCATGTAGCCTTACACTTTCCTTAGTTTAGGGCTTATTCATTTAAAATAATTTCTTTTGCAAAGCACTTTGACCCTTGGGGGCTTCTATAAGACTTATGAGGGGTTCTCCAACTTCATATGGTCATAACTCTCTAACTGTGAGGAGTTATGTGGCGTTCCACATACCATCAAAAATGGCATGACAAGCACTATCCATCTAGGATAGTTTCACTGACAAATTGATTGTCCTTCAACTCATTATTCCTCAAATAAGAATGGGTTCTCTCACTCTGTAAGGCTTCTTCCCGTGAGGGCTTTCACCATAAGGGGACCACTTTGGAGTTCATCCATTTTTACTTCTTATCAACCATGACAAGACAATAATGAGTCATCTTTACATCAAACAAACTTTCGTCCATTACCCAAAACTTGTGCTACGGGGCTTTCTTCAAGGATTGACATCAATGACAACCAACCTTAATCAACATAACCCACATACTAAAATGTGCAAATCACTTCGTTTAATTGCAGATTGAGGCATTTGGCTAGCCTAAAACAAGTCTCTTTTTGAAGATGGAGACCCTTCTCCCTTGCACCATGCTCTTACCATCCTAGCTATTCTTTCTAATTATCCCCAAAATTAATATTCTCATTCATTTATCCCTTCTCTAGAGATCCATATCTCAAAACACATTCCTTGGGATTTCTTTGATGGTGCAACCCAAGGAAATCCTTCTCGGGGAGGATAATTTTACTCTTGGAGAATGAGACTATATGTTTCTCAGTTGGCCTTGGACTTTCCATAAACATTTCAGCGAACTAATGGCACTCAAACTCACTCTTTTATTCGAAAAGGAAAAAGAGATATCTCAATTAATCATATATGGAGATTCTATGCTAACCATCGGATGCATGAATGGAACAACCACACTTCACAACAACACTGTACAACCACTTTTTCAGGATGTCAAAATATCTTCATCACTTTTCACTCACACATCCTTCACCCATGTGTACAAGGACATGAATCAAGAGGTGGATAAACTCTCCAAGACTAGTCTGGTGCTAGACATGGGCACCTGGATGATTAGTGAAAAATCCTCGTATGAATCTTCAAAATATATTCACAGCTCCTACCGACATATCTGATTAGAGATATGATCTGTCATTCCTTTCAAACTTTTTGAGGATTTATGTTGACAATCTATTGTATAATGTTTCTTTTGGATGTCTAGAATATTTTTTGACTTCTCAGTCTATATGCCATTGTATCTACTAGATTTTCTTGTGGTTGTTGCTCACAAAACAATCTTTTTTTGAAAATTGTAGATTTATATTGACACACATTTCTTCCTTATGCGACTGATCTCTTTTGGGTAGTGATGAAAAGTTTGATAAAATAATGCCTATGGCATCTACTTATGTAATTTTGTTCTATTTGCAATAAAATTACTTTCTTTTTTCTTGGGAAAAAAAAATGAAAGATTTGACTCCTACATTTACAATTCCATGAGACATTTGTTATGTTTTAAAATGGTTAAACTATAAATTTTGAAAAAACAATAAACTTTTCTACTCGCCCATTTTTCTTTTGGATTCTTTCCATTTAATGAATAGACATGTTGATAATATATGCTTTTAACATCTTGCACCTTTTAAACTAATGGAGACACCAATTCTCTTGTGGGTTTTAGTTATTTGAATCATGATACTTGTTAACTTCACACAAATTTCAGTGGAATTCCTTGCACTAAATAAGAAGACATCGAGTTCATATTCAAATCAAAATCCACAAGGGAAGAGTTGGACACCGTAGTGAATGTTGTAGGTTTCGATCCCTATAAAGGGTTTTTTGAAGTTGTCTCTATAGGTTTCTTCTCTTTTGTTTCCATCCTTTAGGTTTGATGCATTTAATTGTTTTCCTTAGAGGCGCTAGGGTTGTTATACATGAATATTTTTTATGGCTATTTGTGTTAACATATCATACACTGTATTTTCATAATCCAATCCCTAGGACCAACAATGGTCTCCATATTGTATTATGATATGATTAGGAAGACCTTTACTCATGTCAACCTTTGCACATATTTTGGTAGATGTAACAATTCCTTTGTCAACCAACTAGAGTCAATTGAGAAATTTACCAAGAATATTTGTTATCTTTGTCAAATATTTTATGTGCCACAAGAAAAGAGAGTGATATGGTGGCCTCACCCAAACTAAGGTTGTAGAGATGGACATTTTAGCCAAGTTAAACTTCAACAAACATGACTTGAGAAAAAGACTAGTGTTCTCACAAGGGCTAGAACCATTGTCGTGCTTCCAATATGAGTGATCATTCTTCCAAACTATCACGACCCCATAGGACACCTGTTCAAATATTATGATCGTTCACCTCCTAAGGGTGTGTGACATTGTGATGGTTCTTACTTGGTTTCTTGGCACACCAAGAATACTTCGTTCGAACTACACCTCTTCACCTAGAGCATACTCATACTTTGTTCTAGGCTACTGACGAGTCACACTCCTACTCTAGTGAAACTCGTGTATACTTAGAAAATTTCTAATAGTTTAACACTTAGTCATATATAACCATACATCCATGAACATGAGAAACCAAGAGAACAAATGTGAAACAAACAAAATACATACATAGAAATAGTGTGGGTGGCACGAACAGTGCCTAGCACTCAACTAAGTCTTTATTATTGTGAAACAGTTACAATATGATCACTACCGACTCAGTTTACAAATTCAACAGAGTTACAAGACTCACCTCACCTCACCAAGACACTCATAAATAGATTCATCACACTAATACTCTCTGTCACAACCGTCTCTGCAATGTCCTATAGTGCACCTCAAACGTTCCCACATTCGCAGACTTGTTGTCCCTTTGTTCATGCAGACTTTCACCAAGCTAACGTAGATTTTGATTCTACCTCACACATGCCTCCAATAGACCTGCATTTCCAGACTTCCCCAAAACCTCCCAGAGCGTCCCACTCTTGGCTACTTGTGTTCCATCTTGGCAACTCTACCTTAGTTCTTTGCCTGAGACTTGCCTCGGACGTGTTCTCCAAATATATTTCCAATCTTCTATATCTTCCTTTGGTTGTGCATCCTTTCTCTTATAGGAACTCCAAGGGTCACTTGTGTGAAATGCCATATCTATTGTGTGTGTCGCGCCCCGTCGCAAACCCACACTCAAGAAACTTGTCACACTCCTCTATGGACCCGGTGCATCCATCCAAGCATGTGTGCCCATCAACTATCATGTCTCTTGCACAAGCATGCCCCATCCTTGGGAGTGCATCGTGAATCCTCATGGTTGTGTCAATGGGGTCATCCAACCTCTCTGGTGCGCCCATGTTGTCGAGGGTAGATGGGTCCACTCCTTGGGCATGCTCCCAAGTTTCCATGCCTTTTCCCAAATGCAACCCAAGTCTTTGTCAATCATTCTAAGGCAAGTAAGGTGTGTTCCAACTTGGTTTCACACTATCCATTGTGTGTCCAAGGTGTTATTGCTCACACCCAAACTCCTTTGTTCACCCAACCAATCGCTTCCTCCTTGTGATCTTCATCTGTCCCATCACTAAATATTCCTAAGGAGCATGCGTGCTCAATGGGTGTCGTGGGAGACCTTAAATCCTCCCCCACTCCAAGTTGTTTCCATCCTTGACAACATCTGTTGATCTCTATGGCGTATCTGCCCCATCTTTGGATCTCGTAACCACTCAATGACTGTTGTTTCCTCAACTACTATCATCAAGGAAAACTCCCCTTAGGAAGTTGCATGAGTTGAAGTGTCACTACTCTTTGAATTTTTGTTGGTTCCATACTTCAATCCATTTTCCCATGCTTCTGTGCATTGGATCCCCTTGTGACTTCGATTGATTGGGTAGGTAGTCCAATTATCACGCCTCTGTCTTAAGAACTCGCATATTCACGTTCAACCATCCTTTTTTGTCTACAAAATCATCACATATGTAACTCTTCATTCCTCCAATCTGTCAAGTCACCCACTGCATTCTCCACAGTTTTCACCAAGGCACCTCCTCAAGGTGTCCCATTGGCCTCACTTCCTCCGATCGAAATAGTGCTTCGATGTGCCACAATCTAGTTTTAAGGTAAAGGGGGATGGTTGGTTGGGCCATCTCCCTCATATTTAATATATCTCGATGTGATCGATGAAGAGTCATCATACTTATGCATTATGTACATAAGCAATGATGCACTTGAACCGATCTTGTCTTCCCACTCCTCCATGATTCGTTCTAGCTCAAGGTCATACGAGCATTCACCATGTCCAAGTTCGCTAGAGGGGGAATCAACCTCTTCCTTGGTTTTCTTCCACCAAGGTTGTTTCCTCTTCCTTGGTTTTCTTCCACCAAGGTTGTTTCCTCTCCCTCATGTCCTCTTGGTCCACAGATGGTTTATGCTATTATTCAATGAACTGCTTCAACATCCTCATCTCTGTTACTTCCTCGGATCTTTGATGCCACTCATCAACTTTCAAACAGAAATCAGTCGAGCCATCCATTGTCTTAGCCAGATCTCCAACTATCTCTTCAAGATCAGTAAGCATTTGTTCCAATGACACGAGTTTCCTTTTGTTATCCGTGTTAGACTGTTCAACCATAACCCCACATCGTCCAAGTTCGTCCCCACAAGGTTGCTTTCTCCTATTGTCTGCAAAAACCATATGCAAGGAAGACATAAGTGTGCCTCCTTCCTTCCTCCTTATGGTAGGAATCAAACATGGAGTTTGTCCTGATAAAATGGCCAAATTTTTCATGTGAGGAATTGATGATGCCTTTTCCTTCCTCGTGAACTCCTATCCCAAGACAACTTCAAAATCATCCATAAGAACAACGGTGAAAATCGTCTTTCCACACCAGTCACCGAGCTTCAATGAGGTGTCCTTGGCTACACCAACGACCCTCTCTACACCTGCATTGACTATTTTGAAGGTTGTTTGCATTGGTTCAGGAAATAACCCAAGCCTCTGCACATGTCTTCTCTCAATAAGTTATGAGTCGCCCCACTATCCACAATGGCTATCATTGACTTCTCGTTAAGTTTGGCTTTCATAACAAAGTTTCATCTCATCTTCCTCTTGGCTCTCCGTGGATTCACCCTCCATGACATTGTTCAAGACCTGCAAGACTCCAAAATATGGGTTGTATATCTTCTCCAAAGCATTCAACTTATGTTTCAAGGGACAATTATTCGCATAGTGCTCCTTGGCACAAATCCAACATGAAGTCGACTTATTCTCTTTCGTTGTGTATGTTTTCTTAGCATAGTATTTGTTGCCCTTGGACATCTTTGTCTTTCCTTTGTCCTTCCTCTTTCCCTTCCTTTTCTATTGTTTCTCACCTTGGGCATCCTCATTGTTCCTAGGACCTAACTTGGGTTCATCCCAAAAGTCCAACAGTTTGTTTGTTGTAGTGATTATTGTTGCAAGTGTCTGCATGTTTTGTCGTCGCAACTCACTCTTTGCCCACAGTTGCAGATCATTCATGAAGTGGAAAATTATGTCTTCTTTCGACATGTATTTTATCTCCAACATGAGCCCTGTGAACTCCTTGATTTAGTCTTGGATCTTACCAACATGCTTGAGAGACAACAATCGATTCCTTGCAATCCATTCGTGGTTCCCCAGTCAATAGTGCCTTCAAGGTTGTCTTCATCTCTACCCAGTTTTTGATCTTCTCAACGATTCTCCCAGATGCTAAGTCTTCCACCTGGTTCCTCCACCATATCTTAGATATTCCTATCAAGAACATCGTTACAGCGTTCACCTTGGCTTCATTTGAACTTCCATTCAATTTCTCCAAGTACTACTCAGTGTCCCAACAAAAGTTGCCAAGAAAATTAGCGTTGTGGGTCTCATCGTGATATGGTTCATGTTCCTTTATATTGATCCTCATTGGCATGAAAACAAAGTTATTTTAGTTAGTCAAAGCTTGTTTCAACAATGTGATGGTGTCATCTTGGTCTTTCAACCTCTATGTGACTATGGCAAGTGCGTCCTCCGCTACCTTGAGTCTATCCTAAATTTCATTGGTCAAGGTGTCAGTCATCACATCTACAGTTGTCTGGAACTCCCGAATGACTTCATTAAACCCATTCTTCATCTTGTCCATCTCAACCTCCATCTGGTCGACCTTCTCACCATCCTAGCACATGGTGTCTGTCATCTTCTCAATAGTCCTCTCCAAGACAATGAGTCGTTCCTTCATTCTATCAATCTTGGGCTCCCTCTCAGCGTCACTGCCATCTTCATGCAACCCATCCATTGATGGCCCTCCAAGTATATTCACTTTACTTGCAAAAGGGTTCTTCCAAGGCACCCAATATTTATTCTGAAGACTTCTTCAAAATTCTATGATCGGGTCTACGATAGTCCTACGTTCATATGCCTTACCCAAATGCTCGGTTCACCCTCACAATTATGTGATTGTCCTTCTCTAGGGGTGCGCCCAGGTCTGTTCACAAGTCATGGCTTTGTCTGTAACTTTACCTTTCACTTATGTCACAAACCACCAAGTCTGTGATCAGGTTTCCTCTGCGATGAGTCAGACCACCTTACCGAACCCTCACCAAGTTTGTGCCTATTATAGCACAGTTTGTAGCTAGGTCAAAAGGATAGAAGATAGAGGCCAAACTGGTGTAACAGGAACCTACCCCACCTAATGTCACCACGATGGGGAGGTTCTTTCTATTCATGGAGGTTAGGCCCAGGGGAGACGTCCCCGGTGACCTAGAGTTTTGAAGAGGCGAGGCTCTTTCATCAAACCCTAAAAGAAAAACGACCTTAGGTGTAGATAACCTAGGCATGTGACATCCTCTTCCTCTTGAAGTTTAAAGGTACGGCTAGCTTAAGGGAAGAAGAAAGAAAGAGTGTAGCAATGGCTAGGCTCTCTTCTTCTTCTTCAATGGCTAAAAGTTTTTTCTATCAAGGGACATGAGACAACGACCTACTTGTGTGTTTGTCCCCTAGGGTTTTGATTCAGTAATATTTTATAAATAAATGCAAGAAATTAAACTACAACCATTCAATCAAGAAGTTTTGCAGAAAAATACTTACAAATCACCAAGAAAATAGCATGCAAACCCTAGTTGTAAACCTTCCTTCAAGAAAAACACCATAAATTGCCAAAAATCTCTTCTCCAAACAAGTGCGCCTTCCTCAAAATAGCCAATAACCCTAATAGGGCACAAAAAATCAGACCTCACTAGGAGAGTGAGTGATGTGTTATGTCAAAATGAGGATAAAACTCCTCAATATATATTGTATCGTGACCTTTAATTAATTTTAGGTCATAAAAATTAGCCGACAAGGCTTTAAACCAAAATCATATTGTTTTGACATTAATTTGTCAAATCAAAACCCTAACTGAGCAAAAATCAAGACATCAAGCCCTACTGAGGGAGACCTTAGCCCTTTTTAGGGCAAATGCAGCACAAAATGACAAAACATTGGCCCTCTTTGGGCCTCCCAATCATGCCACACGTGTCATTTGCCCTGTCAAATTGTCACACGCTCAAGGTGACGTCAATGGCTCCTAGGTGACGTCCTGGGCAATCCAAGGGAAACGTTCCACTGGAAGTGGGTCAACCCCCCTAGGCTGGCCTCAGCCAAAGTGTCCCTGATGGAATGTCCTCTTCTTCTCCAGTGCAAGACCTCGGTCAAACATTGTCCTGTCTCTGCCCCTGATGGGGTCTCAGCAACCATCTGATGGGCTCTTCAGCCCCATGGAGGTCTGAACTAATCATCTCCCCATGTGTACCGGTCCACGTGGTACCTGTCCGTCGGGCATGGTCCTGCACATCAAAAACTACGCCCTCCATGGGCTCATTAGTCACAGGGATCATAGCAATGTCAATCACATTTCATCATCAATTTTATCAAACCTATGCATAAAATCCCTGACATATCATTCAATAGCTCAAAGACTCTACAAAAACCTACAATACAAGGTTGAGAAAAAGGACAAGATACCCTATTGGGCCAGTATCCATAAGAAAAGGAAAGTTTCCAAGGGGTTTCATCCAAGCCATGTAAATGAGGTGAAGTGATTCAAGGGATTTCTAGACATACAGGTAGAGTGAGAGCCAGGGATGCATGATATTACCTGTGGGTGTCTTTGTAGAAGGCGAGTTGTACCCGTCATGGATGCAAATTTTTCCAAGCCCCTTTTGCCTTTATTCTTTTCTTTATTTGCTTTTTCTTCTTCTTTTTCTTTTTATTCAAGGGCTAACCAAAGGACACTGCCTTCGCGTGGTGACCAGAGCTAACAGTGTTACCCACAAGTACTTTCACAGTGATGATAAGGCTGGCTCGTGATGAGACCCCCTTTCCCTTGGCCATGCAACCAAAGGACATTGACCTGGCGTGGTAACCAGATGGTGGCAATGTCATGTTGTTATGTACCCATGAACATAATAGGTTGGCTCGTGATGAGACCCCCTATCCTCTTGATTAGGTCTTGTTTGTTATTTTTTCGGGTCCCTCTTGTTTCTTTCTAAGAGTCTTTTTATTTCATTCTCGGGGATCCCTGGGCGAAGCATCTCGAGGTTTCATTTTTTAGGCTTTTATCTTTTACCAACTGCTTTTATCTTCTGGACCTTTAGCCCCTTCTTCCCACGAGATAAGGTGCAACCCCACAAACAGATCATCCTAATGCTCGGACAAGGGAATTGGGACAGATGAGCAAGAGACAAGATGGAAGAGTGATGGTATGATGGGAGCTGACAATGGCTCTTTAGAAAACCCTCAGTGGCAAACCAAAACCTATGGGTACAGGATTTCTAGGGCACCCAGTCAATCTCCCCAAGCATGGTCAAGTGGGTCAATGTAAGATCCAAGAAGTCGTCAGAAATAAAAGGAATTAGATGCATACATTTGAAGGTTATAATGATCAAAAGTGACACATACCATGATTCTTGGACCAATTACCTCATGGAGCAAGAGCCTTCTCTGATACAAGACCAAGCTGATGGTGATGGATGTTGCTGCTGCTGACAAGATGAATCTCACGAAAGAAGAAAAGGATGGGCCCTCCAGGTCCATGCTCAGGTCAATCCTGCTCTCAGTACTCCATGTCTAGGACCTGTGGGCCTCGAGACATGATCTCCAAGTTATCCCTAGAAATTGGGGATAACAGTGCCCAAACTGTCTTTCCAACAAGTGCACCCCCCCACCACTGTTCTGGCTGCAATAGTGGTGAAGAGTCAAATTTTCTCCGATACCAACTATCACGACCCCACAAGATGCATATTCATATCTTGCAATTGTTCACCTCCTGAGGGCATGCGACACCGTGATTGTTCTTACTTCGTTTCTTGGCACACTAAGAATACTTCATCCAAACTATGTCTCTTCGCCTAGAGCATACCCATACTCCATTCTAGGCTACCGGTGAGTCGCATTCCTACTCTAGTGCAACTCTTGTATACTTAGACGATTGTTAACAATTTAACACTTAGTCATATATAATCTTATATCCATGAACATGAGAAACCAAGAGAATAACTTTGGAACAAATGAAAGACATACACATAAACAGTGTGAGTGACACAAACCATGCCTAACACCCACCTAAGTCTTTTTTATTGTGAAACAATTACAATATGAGCACTACCAGCTCGGTTTACAAATTTGACACAGTCACATGACTAGCCTCACCTCACCAAGATACTCATAAACAGATTTGTTACACCAAGACTCTTTGTCGCAACAATCTCCACAACATCCTGTGGTGCACCTCAGATGTGCCCACAACCACAGATTTGGTGTCCCTTCGTTTCTACAGACTTTCACCAAGATAACATAGATTTTAGTTCTGCCTCAGACATGCCTCCAACAGACCTGCATTTCCAGACTTCCCCAAAACCTCCCAGAGTGTCCCACTCTTGGCTACTTGTCTTCCATATTGGAAACTCTACCTTAGTTTATTGCCTTCAACTTGCCTCATAATTGTTCTCCAAATCTCTTACCAAACTTTTGTATCTTCCTTTGGTTGTGTGCCCTTCCTCTTATAAGAACTACAAGGGTCACTTGTGTGAAACGCCATGTCTTTTGGGTGTGTCACACCCCTTCGCGAACCCACACTCAAACAACTCGGTGCACCCCTCCATGGACCCAGTGCACCCATCCAACCTTGCGTGCCCATCAATCGTCACGTCTCTTGGACCGACGTGCCCCATCCTTGGACGCATGCCCCTTGCCTTGTGTTTTCTCTTGTGTCAATCATCATGACTCCTCGTGGATGTGTCGATGGGGTCATCCAACCTCTTTAGTGCGCTCATGTCGCTGAGGGCAGATGGATCCACTCCTTGGGCATGCTCCCAAGTTGCCCTGCCCTTGCCCAAATGCAACCCAAGTCTCTTTCAATCATTCTAAGACAAGTAAGGTGTGTGCCCCCTTGGTTTCACACGTCACCATCATGCACCCAAGGTGCTCCTGCTCACACCCAAACGTCTTCGTTCTCCCAACCGATCGCTTCCTCCTTGTGCTCTTCATCTGTCGTGGGAAACCTTACACAAACTATTAAAATTGATCATGCATAAACCTTTGAAAAAAAGGTTCACCGTCACTTTCTGTAGCATTTAGTAGTAAGTCACTTGAGAATATTTATAAAAGTTGGTCAGGGTATATTAAATATTCCATTGATACTCTGATACAAGTAGCGCTTAATTGTCTCATCATTCAAAGACAACTCCACAATCAACTTTGGAATAACTTCCTAGCTCTCCACAATAAAAACCACTAATTAAAGAGGCTTGAGATCCAAGGAGATGGGGATTTATGTTGGATTTCTTCTTTGAAATAATGGAGACTTGGGGAAGAGGTAGCATAGTTACTTGAAACCCCTCCATGAAGGAAAAGGGAAAGAAAAAGTGGGGCACTATGAAAGGATTTTAAATGTTATACTCATGTAGGGTACACATGACTTCCAATTGTCAACCAAAAAAGATCAACTTATGATGGACAACCAAAGTCCCCTCGTGTTTTTTCCTTTAAATTCATCAAGGAGTTCGATCTCTCTATCATGAAAGTGATAGTGATTTTTTTTATAGAACATGTATACCCCTTCTCTTATATATATATATATATATATATATATATATTGGTTGACATTTTTTTCAATAAATTGGAGAGCATCATTCTCATACTTGGAACCATTTTGTTAAATGGTACACATGCATCCTCCAACTTTGGACATTTTTTCAAAGTCAATTGTTGCAACATGGCCTAGCTTACCTTTTGACCCAATATTCCAAGGAACAAAATAATGGCAACGTTCCCAAATCTAAGCTCCACTCTTCGTTTGCAAGGACTGTTAGAATATAAAAGATTGTGCTCGTTTTACCATTGACAATACCCTCGTCACCCAACCACTGGCCGAAGCCACCCTCCGAGCACCTTGACCTTGACTGAGAAGAGAATCCTGGTAGCAATCAATAGCCAAGAGAGGCTAATGCACCAAGCAAGAAAATAGAAACTAAGCTGAACAGATGATCCCACCCAGAAGCTAGCGCACCACTTTCCCCAGAGACATGCGCACAAAAATGCCAACTGCAGTGCGCACAACTGACTCTGCAATTTTGAGAGTGTGTAATAATGAAACTGGCGCCATGTATTTATAGTGGACAGGCCAGGTTAACTGGGGCCAACTTCTCCTTCTGGGCATCAATAAATTCAATTTAAATGTATTTGTTCAGCCGACAACTTGTCTAGGGTTTCCTTCAATTCTTTGCTTCCTTCCGGAGGATTCTAGTCTCGTCATA
>JZKD02S1829765.1:174705-185869 GCA_000966675.3 Picea glauca
CTCCGAGCACCTTGACCTTGACTGAGAAGAGAATCCTGGTAGCAATCAATAGCCAAGAGAGGCTAATGCACCAAGCAAGAAAATAGAAACTAAGTTGAACAGATGATCCCACCTACAAGCTAGCGCACCACTTTCCCCAGAGACCTGCGCACAAAACTGCCAACTGCAGTGCGCACAACTGGCTCTGCAATTATGAGAGTGTGTAATAATGAAACTGGTGCTCTGTATTTATAGTGGACTGGCCAGGTTAACTGGGGCCGACTTCTCCTTCTGGGCATCAATAAATTCAATTTAAATGTATTTGTTCAGCCGACAACTTGTCTAGGGTTTCCTTCAATTCTTTGCTTCCTTCCAGAGGATTCTAGTCTCGTCATAGGTCACAATAGAGGTTTATACCTCCCGAAACTACCATAATATTAACAAGGACTACATTATTATGTCTGCCTATGGCAGTGTATATTGTAATTGCTTAGGAGTCAAAAAAAATTTACTTTCAATTAATTGCTTGTGATGACATACAACTTTTTAAAGTTTTTAAATTTTTTTTTATTAATTTTTTTTTTTAATAAAAAAAAAAGAAGAAGATATTTTATGGAAATTGAAATTCTTAATTTCTATTGGTTGAAGAGAGTGATGTGACTATTTTTATGTGGTTTTAATAGGTATTCAAATATTTAATTCAAAAATTCAAAATTCAAAAATCTCTCAAAATGCCACCTAGCCATCATTTTAATTTGTCATTTAATGTGAGCATTCTTCGTGTGAGAGATATCATTATTTTAATCCCTTCTTGATGTAAATAATATCATTTTTTAATTTATTTATGTTCCATTAATTTATGCTTTAGTACTTCATTGATTTGATAGTACTTCTTACTTTAGTCTTGTCATTTAATGTGGTCAATCTTATTATCTATTCTTTAAAATTGTAAATTTCAATTGTATAGATAAATTTAGTTCTCTCAAAATTTTACATTGAAAAAAAAAACTTCTCACTTTCCCTTGATTTCAATTGTATAGATAAATTTAGCTCTCTCAAAGTTTTATATTAAAAACAAAATTCTCACTTCTCATTTTTGTTATGCAATTTATTTATCTTATATGCAATTTCATTAACAAAATCAATTTTTACTCCATTTGCTTCATTTTTAGTAGTTTAACTTCTAATTGTTTTTACAAAATAACAAGAAAAACATGGTCTATTAGCCATAGTGGTTTGTAAATTTCTTCAGACATTAAGATTTACAAATCACTAAGCTAACATTAAAACCATAAAAAAAAAAAATTGAAAACCTAGTTATTCATGAATGTTCAAATCAAACAAATAAGTAAAAATAATAATACCACAGGGACCAAAGCCTTCATCTTGTTGAAGATCGAATCCGTCATTTAAATTTTTAGATATTTTTACCAAATCCTAGTACTTGAGTATTTTAAATATTTTTACCAAGTTCCATGAAATTTTATTATACATTAAAAATATCTCGAACTAATTAACATCACATCCTAACAAAATTCAGACGTGGTCCCACTTGCTACCAAAAAAGAGCTTGATAATTAACATTTTGGTCATTTTTAGACGATTTCACTCGGCTACAAATTTGGCAACTCAAATTTCTCTTGCATAGATGGATTAGACAATTTTGAAAACAATTACAACAATCATATAACTTAATATTTTAAAATTATAATTTTATTAAAAATTTGTTTTTAAATATTTTAAATGAAAAAATTATATAAAGTTGATCTCAAATCCAAGAATATATTGTATTTATATTGCTTATTGGTAATACATATTTTCAATGGAAACAGGTTTATTTTACTCAAAAGTACACACTAACTTTAAATGCTACTATAAAAATAACAATAACATTTATATGTAAATAAATACTAATTATAAATTATAAATAAATAATAAATAATAAATTATTACAAGTTTTAAGTGTTTTGTAATTGTTTTAACTATTTGTTTTGGATTACATACAACTATTATAATTGCTTTTAACTATTAGTTCTGAACTACATACAACTATTATATTAAAATATTAAATTGTTGCTAATTTCCTTCGTTATCATATATTTACCAACAACAAATTGTCTAACAACACGGTTACCAATGTATATGTCAATAGTATAATAGAGACTTGGGGAAGAGGTAGCATAGTTACTTGAAACCCCTCCATAAAAGTAAAGGGCAAGAAAAAGTAGAGCACTATGAAAGGCTTTTAAATATTATACTCATGTAGGGTACACATGACTTTCAATTGTCAACCAAAAAAGATCAACTTATGATGGACAACCAAAGTCCCCTCTGTTTTTTCCTTTACATTCATCAAGGAGTTCCAATTGTCAATCAAAAAAGATCAACTTATGATGGACAACCAAAGTCCCCTCTATTTTTTCCTTTACATTCATCAAGGAGTTCGATCTCTCTATCATGAAAGTGATAGTGATTGTATAGAAAGGGTTTTTATAGAACATGTATACCCCTTCTCTTATATATATATATATATATTGGTTGACATTTTTTCCAATAAATTGGAGAGCATCATTTGCATACTTGGAACCATTTTGTTAAATGGTATACATGCATTTTTCAACTTTGGACATTTTGCATTTTGTCAAAGTCAATTGTAATTATAATTGCTTAGGAGTCAGTTTTCTTTTACTTTCAATTAATTGCTTGTCATGACATATAACTTTTTAAAGTTTTTAAAATTTTTTTTATTAATTTTGATTTTTTTTAAATAAAACATATTTTTTTATTTTATGGAAATTGAAATTCTTAATTTCTATTGGTTGAAAAGAGTGATGTGACTATTTTTATGTGTTTTTAATATGTATTCAAATATTTAATTAAAAAATTAAAAATTTAAAAATCTCTCAAAATACGACCTAGACATCACTTTAATTTGTCATTTAATGTGAGCATTCTTGGTGTGAGAGATATCATTATTTTAATCCCTTCTTGATATAAAAGATATCATTTTTTAATTTATTTATGTTCCATTAATTTATGCTTTAGTACTTCATTGATTTGATAGTACTTCTTACTTTAGTCTTGTCATTTAGTATGATAAATCTTATTATTAGTCTCTGCCACTCACGCCGTCAAACAGAGTTGACCTCATTCAATTAAAACAAAAATTCCCTATGTTGCCACTTAGCTTGGAACACTGCTCTAGTAATAGAAATGTCAAGTTGATTAGATAAGTTTATTAATAATTTGTAAGTCGCCTAAAACACTGCACAAGTAGCCAGAATACGAAATTCAATACCATGTTCAAATTTGCCACCGATCTTTAGCCTTCTTTTGGATAGAGCCACAAATGAAATTCATGTATGAACCTTCTCGGATGAATTAGTTTTTGCATAAATTCTATTTATATTTAGATATTTCTTCAAGAATTTTTGCATAAATTCTAAATTCTAGATTTAACCTTTTTTATTATATTTTAATGACTTTTAAATTTTAATATTTATAAAAGTTGGATTGAGATGTAATGACCAAGAGGTTTATTTGTTAAAGGTTTTTGATATTGACTTTTATGTTTGAACTATATAATTATTATGAATAATTTACAATATATCTTACTTTTACCTTTTCCAAGTATGATATTCTACAATTTGACTTGTATAATTTAGAGTTTAAATTCTTCTCAAATTTTTAGAGCAATTATTTTTATTTGAGTTATTTTCGTTTAATAAGTTATTAAAATTTTTACACATTATTAAAAAATAATGTATTAATTTAGTTATATGAACTAAGAAAGTATTTACTATTATTTATAAGAGTGTGGTTAAATTAGTGGTAAATAATAAAACGATAGAGTTTATGTTAATGTATATATTCATTTTAAAACTAAAGATAAAATGAAATATTAAAAAAAAAACTTTATTTCTAAGTTTGTTTAAGTCATATACATTAATCATCAAATTAATTAATTAAATATTTAAAGAGATTCTAACAATTATTAAGTTAAGTTGTTTAGTATTAGTTAAAATTTGAACAAAAGTATTAGTTGGCTTAGATGTAATAACATTGTCTTTCTTGTCCACAGCTTTATTATCCACACAAATTTATATTTTTTCCAAAAAAATGATGGTATAAAATTCAATGTAGTGTGGTGATGTCATTATCACTTGTTAATTTGGTAATATTATTTTTATTAAATTGGGTGGTAAGTGTTTGGGAGATTGTTTTTATCTTGAGGGAAATCAAGAAGTAAGTTTTGAATGGGGTTTGGGTGGAGTTAACAAGAATCTAGGTGCTTAACTCAAGACAAATAAGAGAGTTAATTGTCATTGGAGATCCAACAATAATCATTAGATTTGTGCATTGCTCTACTTCGTCTGATGGCAATTTTGCAAGGCTTATATGATCAATCCAAAAAAAGGCCAGTGGCTTTGAATCTATTGAGTTTTTCCATGTCCTAAGAGAAAGGAATCAATAGGCTGATTGTTTGGCGAACAAAGCCTTGCGTCTAGAAAGTGGAACCTTCAAGTTAAAAAGCATGGTTTCCTTTTCCCCAATTCCTTAACTATTTTATGTTTAATCCAAAGTTATGCATGTGACCATTATCCAAGCCAAGCAACATATCAAATTTAAGAAAGGGAGGATAGAATTTGAGGATCATTACAATCACCATCACAAACTTCAATTTTTATGGAGGATAAACTTTATCAACTCGATTTTATTGTGAACATGGGTGAAGGTGGGATAATGGACCCTGTTTTGGGTTTGGGTGGTTGGCTTTTGAGAGGCTTCCCCCATCTTGATGACAAGCCTCTACTTACTCTTGGTGTATCCTGGAGGTGTATAACCTAAAGGAATCTCTTTGCAGCTTGTGTTTGGTGATTTCTTGGAGGAGCTTCTTAACCTTGGTAACAGTTGAAGCCCGGTAGCTCTATTATTACCCAATCTTAGTCTATTCCTTCACATCTCTTCTTAGCCTATGTTTGGTAAACTCTTGGAGGAGTTTCATAGCCCTGACAACAGTTTAGAAGAGTAGCTTTGTTAATTACTCAAGCTTGGTCTATTCCTCTACATTCTTTGGTTTTAAACTGGTGGTGAAAGTGTGGCTCTCAATGTTGGTAAAGGATTTCACAAAAAAGGGTTTGGAATTGGTGTCTTTTAGGTAGTTTTCTTTGGAGATTTGATTGTATGGCAAGTCGCAACAATCCAGGGCGATGCCCTCTTGCAAAATTATAGACATTCATCACGTTGTTCAAAGACAAGAGGCTCATATTGCACATAATAAGACCTCCATTTTTACTAGGAGAAGAAGAATGCATGATTGGTTGGAAAATCATGGCAATGGGTTAGTAGTTATAATGGAAACTATGTTGCAACAAAAGAGACAAATTGAAAACTTAGATGTTAAGTGTAATGTATTGAGCCATTGAGTTTCAAATTTGGCCAGGAACTCTTAGTCAACTACTTCCAACAACAAAATGAGCAACAACTACTTCTTAGAAAATTAGTCTTTTTTAGGTGCCTTTTTTTAAACTTTATACTAGCAAAATATATTATTATTTTATTTTATTTTTAATTTTTTAATTTTTCATATTTGAATTGTAATTAATGCTCATAGGGATGACCACTAGTTAATTAATTTTAGATTTTTGTATTCAACTATGATCATAATTCCAGGTTTTTGTATTCCACTATATTTTGTTTTGTGATTTATTTAATATTAAATAATTAATTTACTATAATAATTAAAGTAGTATACTCATTTAACATTTTTAATTCAAATTAAATTTCCTTCTACTAAAATACTAAAAACCATGTAACCCATAAAAAAACTTTATATTTTTTATTTTCTCAAAATTTAAATTTAAATTTAAATTTTCATAGAAAAGTTAGAAAACCTCTAAATAATTCATCAACTATTTACCTTTAAAATTATTTTTTTATGATTATTATTATATGTAAATATTAGTTAACCTAAGTAATAACAATTCAAATTAAATAGAGTCAAAACCAATCATTGAACAAAGTATATCCCCATCAAATAATAACTATTTTCAACTTAGGAGAGAATAGGATAGTGATAATCTTAGGGATGGTGATAATCCCAGGGTAGAGTCAACTCATGTATAAAATCATCCTCAAAAAGAAACTAGTCACTTTTAAATTTTTGTAAATAAATAATATCTAAGTCATGAACCATGGTCCTAATCTAGGAGACTATATGTGATTCCAACTTAAAAAATAATAATCTCATTCTTATAAAATAATATTGGAAATTACTTTAAAAAAATAATTATAAGAGCATATCTTTAAAAATTGACATCACTCTAGCTAAAGAGTGGCCACATAACTCTTACCTCTGCATATTATGTCAATTCTATAAAAAATTGATAAAGTTTCATAAATTAATAATTGAAAATAAAGTTATTGGTTCAGTTATTTATGACAATATATTATCATCATGACAAAACAACATAAACATAATCTTAAAGCAAGGACTAGCTGTTTTTCAGCCATTTCCTTTGTCTATTTTTTAAAATTGTATAAATAAATTTAGCTCTCTCAAAAATTTACATTGAAAAAAAAAACTTCACACTTTCCATTGATTTCAATTGTATAGATAAAATTAGCGCTCTCAAAAATTTATATTGAAAAAAAAAATCTCACTTCTCATTTTTGTTATGCAATTTCATTAGCAAAGTCAATTTTTACACCATTTCGGACATTAAGATTTACAAATCACTAAGTTAACATTAAAACCATAAAAAAAAAATTGAAAATCTAATTATTCATGAATGTTCAAATCAGTAAAAATAATAATACCACATGGACCAAAGCCTTCATCTTGTTGAAGATAAAATTCCATGAAATTTTATCATACATTAAAAATATCTCGAACTAATTAACAACACATCCTAACAACATTCAGACTTGTGAACCAGAGACTTCCTAAAAAAAAGCTTGATAATTAACATTTTTGTCATTTTTAGACGATTTCACTCAGCGACAAATTTGGCAACTCAAATTTCCTTGCATAGATGAATTAGGCAATTTTGAAAATAATTAAACATTCATTTCGAGTTCGCAGGGGATGCAGTGGCCGCTCAATTCTCTCGCTTCGCCTCATTTTAGCTTCACCTTGAGCCTGGTAATGCAGATACTCAATGGTGTTGGCGAATTTAATTTTGCACCTGAGTTTCACCTTCGTCGATACGTTGTATTTGTTCTCCAGCTCTCGCGTGAAGTCCGACACCATCCTCTGAAATGATATGCTTTCCTCTGCAAATTCGTAATCGGTTGTACTGTTTGATTAACCTGTTGGATTGAATTCTTCATCATGGAGTGATATGGGCAGCCCATCCCACATGCGAGGAGGAGCTGAGTACGCTAGCAAATAAAGGCCTGCCAGATAGAGTACTCTCAATGGTGTGGAGTTTTTGTCACGAAAAATTACTTTATTTCTCGCCAACCATAAATTTTCCCAGCAGATGAATTTTGGTATTGCTTTACATAATCGAGTGAAGAGAAGCTTTTGTTTGAATTTGTAAGCATATTTGTGCTTCCATTGGAGGAACAATTCGTGTCAATTGTTGGGTGGGCAATAACGGTGCAGAAGGTGCTTATACAATTGTTTCCAAACATGTTTGGAAAAGTTGCATTCGAAGAACAGATGATGGATGGTTTCTAATGCCTCTTTTGCATAGAGCGCATCTTGAGGGCCCAACTATGCCCCGCTTCTGTAAATTCTCAGCTGTCAGAATCTTGTTATGCACCAATATATAACAAAAAGCATTCGCCTTTGGCAAAGAATATCCTTGCCATATCAGCGCCCATAACTTGGAACAGGGGGGTCCTGGTGATTTTGTTAGCAGGTATTGATAGTCGATTTTAATAGTGAATTCAGAGTTTCCCCATCTTCTTTCGTTTGATGAGGTGGTGTCAACAGGTGCACAACCAGCAAGGGAGTGGAACAGTTGTGGGACCAAGGAGAGCAAGTGGGGGCTGGGGTCTTCCAACTTAACCGTTTCCTGTTTTCTTCCCATTGCGGGAAGTGCTCTAATTTTGTGAGTCCTTGTCGAATACACCATTCCCTAAGTGGTTGGAGTGCTTCGTTTCTTCCCAGAGGGTCATGGCCCATTATGTTGTCGTCCATATGTTGATTGAGGCTCAATTTTCAAGATTCCAAGAGAGCTTGGCTTGAATCAAGGGGGTTACATATTTGATCAATTTCCATATGGGAGATCCTTTAATATTTGAGAGTGGCATATCTAGGGATCTCTCTCTGGGGGCACGAAAGTATTTTGTTGGTAAAGAAGATTTCCACCATTATTTTTGTTCTGAAACTAGTCTCCATATTAGTTTTGGTGCCAGAGCTATGTTCATTTTCAAGGGATCTTGAATTGTTAGTCTGCCTTTTTCATATGGTTGGTACATAGTTTTCCACTTGAGTAAATGAAGTTTTTTAGTATTTGTCTTACCTCCTTCTCATAGAAAATTTCCTATTTGTTTGGAGATATTTTCAATTACTTCTTTAGGTGCCAATTGTGTTGCACATCGATAAATTGATAAAGAGGAAAGAATAACCTTGATTAGTACAATTTTGTCGGTTGGATTGAGCCAGCATGCCCCCCAATTTTGTATTTGTTTTGGTATTTTCTCTAAGACTTCATTCCAGGTTCGTGAAGAGGAGGATTTTAGTGAAATGGACATGCCCAAATATTTTCTTCTTTCGACATGTATTTTATCTCCAACATGAGCCCTATGAACTCCTTGATGTAGTCTTGGATCTTACCAACATGCCTGAGAGCCAACAATTGATTCCTTGCGATCCATTCTTGGTTCCTCGAACCAAACAGTGCCTTCAAGGTTGCCTTCATCTCTACCCAGTTTTCAATCTTCTCAACGATTCTCCCAGTTGCTAAGTCTTCCACCTGGTTCCTCCACCATAGCTTAGTGATTCCTATCAGGAACATCGTTGCAGCGTTCACCTTGGCTTCATTTGAACTTCCATTCAATTTCTCCAAGTATTACTCAATGTCCCAACAAAATTTTCCAAGAAACTTAATGTTGTGAGTCTCATCATGATATGGTTCATGTTCTTTTATATTGATCCTCATCGGCATGAAAACAAAGCTATTTCAATTAGTCAAAGCTCGTTTCAACAATGTGATGGTGTCATCTTGGTCTTTCAACCTCTGTGTGATTATGGCAAGTGCGTCCTCCGCTACCTTGAGTCTATCCTAAATATCATTGGTCAAAGTGTCAGCCATCACATCTGCAGTTGTCTGGCACTCCCGAATGACTTCATTAAACCCATTCTTCATCTTGTCCATCTCAGCCTCCATCTGGTCGACCTTCTCACCATGCTGGCACATCATGTCTGTCATCTTCTTGATAGTCCTCTCCAAGACAATGAGTCATTCCTTCATTCTATTGGTCTTGGGCTCCCTCTCAACGTCGCTGTCATCTTCATGCAACCCAGCCATGGATGGCCCTCCAAATATATTCACTTTACTTGCAAAAGGGTTCTTCCAAGGCACTTCCAAGGCACCCAAGATTTATTCTCAAGACTTCTTCAAAATTCTATGATCGGGTCTACGATAGTCCTGCGTTCATATGCCTTACCCAAATGCTCGGTTCACCCTCAAAATTATGTGATTGTCCTTCTCTAGGGGTGCGCCCAGGTCTATTCACAAGTCATGGCTTTGTCTGTAACTTTACCTTTCACTTATGTCACAAACCACCAAGTTTCCTCTGCGATGAGTCAGACCACCTTACCAAACCCTCACCAATTTTGTGCCCAAACTGTCTTTCCAACAAGTGCACCCCCCCACCATTGTTCTCGCTGCAATAGTGGTGAAGAGTCAAATTTTCTCTGATACCAACTATCACAACCCCACAAGATGCATATTCAGATCTTGCAATTGTTCACCTCCTGAGGGCGTGCAACACTGTGATGGTTCTTACTTGGTTTCTTGGCACACCAAGAATACTTCATCCAAACTACGTCTCTTCACCTAGAGCATACCCATACTCCCTTCTAGGTTACCGGTGAGTCGCACTCCTACTCTAGTGCAACTCTTTTATACTTAGACAATTGTTATGCAATTTATTTATCTAATATGCATATTCATTTCATTAACAAAATCAATTTTTACTCCATTTCCATCATTTTTACTAGTTTAACTTCTAATTGTTTTTACAAAATAACGAGAAAAACATGGTCGATTAGCCATCGTGGTTTGTAAATTTCTTCAGACATTAAGATTTACAAATCACTAAGATAACATTAAAACCATAATTTTTTTTTGAAAACCTAGTTATTCATGAATGTTCAAATCAAAGAAATAAGTAAAAATAATAATACCACGGGGACCAAAGCCTTCATATTGATGAAGATTGATTCCTTCATTTAAATTTTTAAATATTTTTACCAAATCCTACTACTTGTGTATTTTAAATATTTTTACCAAATTCCATGAAATTTTATTATACATTAAAAATATCTCGAACTAATTAACATCACATCCTAACAACATTCACGTGTGTGAACCAGGGACTTCCTACCAAAAAAGAGCTTGGTAATTAACATTTTGGTCATTTTTCGACGATTTCACTTAGCTACAAATTTGGCAACTCAAATTTCCCTTGCATAGATAGATTAGGCAATTTTGAAAATAATTACAACATTCATATAACTTAACATTTTAAAATTATACCCCAGATGGGGTGCTCTCCTGACATGACAGCTCCTTTGAAGATTGTCGCCAGTGGGCCACCTCCTCATCCACCTGGCGTACGACCTCGACCTTGTCCCTACCCCGGTCACCTCTGGCCTTTACGTTACCTGCCGCCACCCTCCTTCTTGCATTTGGGAATCGACGTTCACTCGCTCGGGGAGCTCTGCAACTCATGTGCCTTCATGAAGCCGTGCAAATGCTCCTTCCCGTCGCTTCAGCTCGCACCCTAGCTCTCGCTTCTTCTGGACATGATGGGGTCTCTGGAACCTCATTTCCCTATTAGCATTACTGAGCATCATTTTTCCAAAACTCTCCCATCCCTCCGTCCAGCCTTCGAGCTCTGGTGCGACCTCCTGTGGATTCTAGCCAGGCTTCGGGGTTCGCTCCTCACCATGCCACGACCCCGTGGCAAGACAAAGCGGGGAGCAGCTTGGTACTTGGCTCGTGGA
>JZKD02S1829765.1:192911-229112 GCA_000966675.3 Picea glauca
TATGATCAGAAATTGTGGAAGGGATGATATTAGAGAAAATGGAAAGGGGGAGAAGAAGAAATTTGTTGGATGAGAAAGTGATCAAGACGAGCAACAATATGACAAAGCCATGATCGCTTGTTGCTCCAAGTGAATTTTCCCTTGGGGGGTTTAACATCAAATAGATCACAATCAGAAATGAGGCTCTCCATGTTCTCCCTCATTGGATCTATGACTATATTTCCACCTCTTTTTTCTATGTTTTGCATGATTGTATTAAAATTCCCGACAACTATACGGGTAGACAGTTCTAAGTTGTCTTTGAGGGAATTTAAAGATCTTCGCCATTCAATCTTTTCCATATATCTATTTGGCATTTAAATACTTATGATTGATATTTTATAATCATAGTCTTTGTTACGAAGAACAGTGAGTAACTAGTGTTTTGAGTGTAGAGTTACCTCGTGGTCAAATTGAGTTGGATTCCAGAGAATCATAATTCCTCTTGATGCACCTTCTGAACTGATGGTTACTCCTCCTCCATTTTAAAAAGTTTTTTTCCTTGATTGAATGGCTTCTATGTCTATTTTAGTCTTCTGGAGGAGAATTACAAAAGGCTTCTTTGATTTGATAAGGTCTCTGACAGATTCGACCTTAGATTTGTTGTCGAAGCCTCTGCAATTCCAGAAGAGGAATTTCATTTCTTTTGTGTTGAGGTGACCCGTCCGCTTGAGATGGGTGGGGTCTGATTTTCTAAGCCTTTGGTGTGTCCTTCTCGTCCCATACTGGTAAGTTGGGTCTCTATTGAAAATCGTTTACCAAGATCCTTTTCTTTGTTTGTTGCTTCTTCTCAGACGTCTTTGTTTGTCCTCCTTCCAGATCTTTTAGTTTTTTCTGTTAAAATTTCCCCATCTTTAGGAGCTTGCCAGAACTTCCCTTAATAGGATCCCTTTCTGTTGTTTCTGATTGAAAATTTTCATTAGGGGTTTCTTTGTGGTTTTCTTCCTCTTTTGTTTTTGTTCCTTCCTCTTATTTATTTTGAGATTCTACCACTAAGGGTATGGTGCTTGAGGAGCTGGGGTTTTGTCCTGGCGTCACTTCCTCTTCTCTTCCCGGGTTAGAGTTGGTGAGGCTTGCAAATTTGTTGGAGGAAATGGGATGTGCTTCTTCCTGGATCTTATTGTTAGGGTTTCTGGAGTTACTTCTGGTTTTTTGGGGAATTGTTCCTAAGAAAGGGTTTTGGACAGGATTTTTTGCATGGGATTTGGGTTGTGGAGCCTGGTGGGTTGCTTCTCCCTGTGTTAGCCTTCTTTTTTACTTGATGTCATTCTTCCACTAGTTCTACTTTCGCGACCACTTATTTTAGTTTGTTCTTTGGGCAGTTTATAGCAAAGTGGCCATATTTGTGGCATGTCTTGCATTTGAATGGGACATTTTCGTAGTCTACCTTCTGAATATGAGTCCATTCGTCTAGTTTTAACTTGATTGCTTCTGGTAGTCTTTTTTCTAGGTCAACTTCTACACAAATCCAGGCGCAAGCAAACATTGGGGCCTTAGGTTTAGATTTATCAATATATTTTCCCAATGAATTTCCAATGCTTTTGAGAACATCATCCCACCAACAATGGAGGGGGAGGTGAGGGAGGCGAACCCATACAGGAACATCAGTAGGGAAATCACACTTTGGATCAAAATCTAGGGTCCAACGATTCAAACATAGTCCTCTAGATCCATAGAAATATGGCCCGCTTCTAAATATTAAATCCTTGTCTTCTTTGAACTCAAAAAAGAAAGTATAGAAACCCTTAACGCAAAAGAAGTGATTTAGTCGTCCCTTGATGAGGGGTTGTCAGTTCCACGCAATCCACATTTCCACTTGACAGGGTAATGGCCATAAGCCGATGAATTGACCAACGAGGCCTTTGGAGGCATAGGCGAGGGCTTTATTGCGGGTCGCAAATCGTGGGATTTCAATTTCTAGGAGTTGATCCAACTTTTTGACAAACTACGAGACCGAAGGATGGGGAGGGGGTTTTCCCAAAGATCCAACAATTTGCTTGAAGGCGGTTGTGTCTAAATCAAGCTCTGACTGGGGGCTCGGATCCCCATCGGCCATGGCTACAGAAGAAACCTCGATGTCGCAGAAAACCTCAGAGCAAATCCTCAAAGCCATTTAAAAATTTGAAGGATATGGGGGTGGGCTTTGATCCACCTATGTGTGCACGAGTTACGATACCACTTAATAGAGTATCTTTGGGTGCAACCACACATTCGACCACTACCTCAAGGTTCCCCCATGGCTCTAGGTAAGGTCCTCACGAGAATTGAACCTTACCCAACGATGAAAAACTCCTAGTTTTACGCCATTGGATCCAACCCCTGTGGGCTTAAAATTGAAGGACATGGGGGTGGGCTTTGATCCACTTATGTGTGCATGGGTCACGATATCATTTAATATAATATCTTTGGGTGCAACCACACGTCCAACCACTACCTCAAGGTGTCCCCATGGTTCCAGGGTAAGCGAGCCTCATTGGAATTTAACCTTACCCAATGGTGAAAAACTCCTTGCTTTCCACCATCAGATCCAACCCCTTTGGGCATATTTGAACAATTTTTAGTGAAAAAGACCAATCACTATTTTTTATCTAAAATGTTGCATTGGAACAACTCAAGTGAAAAAAACTTACTACCAGGAAAGGGCTTGAGATATCAATAACTTAATCATACCCAATTACAAAATATTCACCCAAAATCTCATACTTAGATGCATGTGCAGAACTGTGCAACATCTCCTTTTGTCTACATTTTTATGGAAAATAAACATCGTTACTCTTTCTAGAGTGAAGAAATTAAACCCATGCCACGACATAAGTATTCCAAGTAAAATTTCTATCATTGGATATTCTTATTCTCAAAGCCAATGCAAAAGCAAACAATTTCCATGATACAAAGGTCATAGATGCATCAAGTTTTATTGTTGGATAACAAAGAACTGCTTTGTAGCCTGATAAATACAGGATGACCATTTTGATATGCAAAAGAAACCATCAACTCAAGTCGCTCAATGTCTCACTTTCATGGCATCAATTGCCACTCAGTGCCTTGCGTTCATGACAAGAATTTGATCAGTACCCATGTCTAGGAAATTTCTTTCACGGTGACTTTGACACTAATAATAAATATATAGGCTCACAAAAGACTATACGGGGAAATTGTCAACAAGGACACACAAGCCACTCCTAATATCTTTAGAGGCGACAAGCGCAGGGTGAGCCATTTTTTACTCCAAAGGAAAAAAGACTATCAAGTTTTCATGGGGGCTAGGACACGCCACAGATAATCAAGCATAGGCCCTCGCAGTATATATGGGAATGCATCTCATCCCAGCAGATAATTTTGCTCGAATAGTCGTCATTGGTGATTCTGGTTTAATTGTCAAGAGGCTTCGAAGACTAATTAAAAATGCTCATCTTATGCAGATCTATCACATGATCAAGACGTTGGACAAAAATTTCATTATATAAGCTATCATCACATCTATAGAACACAAAATGGGAAGGCGGATTCCTTGGCCAAAGAAGCAAAAGCAATTTGAACAGAGCACTCTCAGAATCAACGAGGAATACTCTAAAATTTATCTACCTTGAGTTATCAATGCTCCTTTGTAAAAATTTCAATTCTCTCAAGGAGAACTATTGGTCCAATAAATTTAATGCTGAATTGAAAGGATTGGGAGGGGATGTGACACCACCTCCCATCCGCGTAGGAACTGATAACATCACCCAAACTCACGGTGCACTAAGAGGACCTCTCGTACCACAGACATGAGGTCGCACCTTCAAATCACACATGTTATCTCCTCTCAATTTGATGTTTTTAAAATCAGCCCCATGCGAAACGACAGATCCATGTGGGAATTTCCCCTCAATTCAGGTTCAAATGCAAGAAATCATCTCCCTAGGCCTTGCAAGCCTCACAGTCTATACAAGAACTGCAACACAATTGTTGGCCCTTCCATTGAAGATGCCCTTCACCTCATCATTTCAATATATGGCATGTCCTTCCTCTGTTGGGATTTTACGTCAATTTCAATCGAGGAATTCTCTTTGGCTAGCGGTTGGGAGATAAATGGCTTATGGAAGCATTGGCAGCTTAGAATCGACATCGTGGCTTATGGAAGCATTGGCAGCTTAGAATCGACATCAAATTCACAGGCCTGTATTGGCATTCCCGATTTTGGAAGCACCCACTCTGTTGCAAACTTGTCTCAATTATGTGGCGACGGAGCAGTGTTCCCTGTAATTGCACTGAATGCAAACTAGAGAGGATACACGAAAATTGCAATCACAACAAACAAAAATGGAGACTCTACAAATTCAAACGCCCAACTAGCCTGTCAATTACAAGAACAAGAGGCCAAGAAGAATGAGGAATTAGCTCTGGTTCTCAGTGCAGTCAATAGACATTCAGCGCAGCTTCGATCCCTTCGATGTCATGTTCAGAGTCATCCTCCTGAAGCTCCAGCTCAACAAAGGCCCTTGCCAACAAAGGGATCAATCGTGTCCTGTGAAGTTTTTCAACCAACTATGCATCAGCCTGCACAAGACGTTCTAGAAGTTGCTCCTGGAGAGGTGGATACAAATCTAAAACTCAATTAGGTTATTTGCAATTTTAAATCTCTTTTTTGTTGTTTTCCTATGTAGAAATATATCCATGGCAGAATTGTCGTAGTTTTGAGGTATATTTGAGAAGACTTAAGAGTATCTGGTAAAATGTAATACTACAACTTTGCTTTAGGCCTATGGCCTTTTTGAAATTTTGTACTCCAAGGCTATTTTTGCCCTGGCACATCCCTTTTTTTAATAAAAATCATAACCGTTGCTGTAAACAAAAACAAGGACACACAAGCTAGCACTAGCAATGTATCTCTTAACAAATGTTCTACAAAACCACCTTGCATCTGAGAGACTAAAATATTCAAAACCACCTTGCATTTGAGAGACTAAATTATTCATATCCCTAAGGCATCAAAAGAACATAAAACTACAACAGACTAGTTTATCTTACTTAGTTTGATTAGAGGTGACAAAGATTCCTAACTATAAAAGTTTCTTTTGTAGAAGGATATACAACAACAAAACTAGGATTGTATTGCCTTCCCTTTATCGAAAGGGTATAGAAAACACTGGAACAACTTTAACAAGGATAATTGTGCACTGAGCAACTTGTTCTTGAAGCTTCCTAACTGCAAAACAAGGCACTGGAGTGACCTTCGTCATTGAGGTTGACACTATAATAAATCACTTACAAAGTGATAGAGATAGCACCATAGAATCTCAAATCAATTCAACCTAGTTGCCCTATATAGCCCCTCAACAACATAAAGACAACATAGAGATGTCATTTGATCATTTAGTGGCCCCCTTCATAAACATGAGGCACAATGTTGAATACACATAGACTAGTTAAATGTGTTGAGTAGTGGATTTTTTATCCCCAAGGAATGTGGTGATAGGGGTGACCTTTGATGATTAGAACCACTAACTATTGGAAATAACATATTTAAAAACACAATTAAAAAAATTGATTAGTTGAGGTAAGATTTATCCATATGCATTTGTAAGAGTTTTTTTTTGTTAATAGCAAGGATTTAACCATTTAAATTATTCAATCAGTATTTATAATTAAAATTGATTATATATATATATATAGATATAAATATAGATATGTGTACATATGAATGATTAAACCAAGTGACAATTTGTAAGAGTTTTTATTAAGAACAAAGGAGTGAACCATTTAAATTATTAATATATATATAATTTTATTTAAGATAAATGATTCATTAAACCAATGGACAATGGCTAAAGTAATTCACAAAAATAAATTTAAAATTGAAAAAACATCCGATTTAAAACTGGACTGATAATGAAGGATTGTCCTTTTATAGCTATCTAATTGTAACTTGCATGGGCTTTACCTTAAAGGTGAAAAAGACCAATCACGATTTTTTCTCTAGAATGCTGCAGGGGCACAACTCAAGTGAAAAAAACTTACTACCGGAAAAGGCCTGAGATATCAATAGCGCTTAATCATACCCAACTACAAAATATCCACCCAAGTGAAAAAAACTTACTACCGGAAAAGGCCTGAGATATCAATAGCGCTTAATCATACCCAATTACAAAATATCCACCCAAATCTCATATGCATATGCAGAACTGTGCAACATCTCCTTTTTTGTCTGCATTTTAATGGAAAATAAACATCGTTACTCTTTCTAGACTGAAGAAATTAAACCCATGCCATGGCATAAAGTATTTCAGATGCATCAAGTTTTATTGGTGGATAACAAAGAACTGCATCGTAACCTGATAAATACAGAATCAAGCATCTAGCCAATGAACATTTGATATGCAAATGCAACCATCAACTCAAGTCACTCAATGTCTCGCTTTCATGACATCAATTGTAACTCGATGCCTTGCTTTCATGACAAGAATTTGATCAGTACCCATGCCTTTTATCAGTGCTCATGCCTGAGAAATTTCCTTTGCAGTGACTTCGACACTAATAATAAATATATAGGCTCACAAAAGACTATAAAAGGAAAATGTCAACAAGGACACACAAACCAGCACTAGCAATGTCTGTTTTAACACATTTTCTACAAAACCACCTTGCATATGAGAGCCTAAATTTTTCAAAGCCTAAGGCATCAAAAGAACATAAAACTACAGCAGACTAGTTTCTCTTAGTTTGATTAGAGATGGTAAACATTCCTAACTATAAAAGTTTCTTTTGTAGAAGGATATTGTAATATACTACAACAAAATCAGGGATGGGGGAATAATAGAGAAAACATATATGAGGGTGGCGGTGGGGGAATAATTGAGAAAATACATTATGTTTTTTCTATTATTCCCCCACGCCTACCCTCATATATGTTTTCTCTATTATCCCCCCACCCTCACCCTCACCCTCACCCTAGAGAAAAACATATATGAGGGTGGGGGTCCCTCACCCCCACCCTCATATATAATATGTTTTCTCTATTATTCCCCCCACCCCTTATGTTTTCTCTATTATTCCGCCCACCCTCACCCTCATATATAATATGTTTTCTCTAGTATTCCCTCCACCCCCACCCTCACCCTCACCCTCATATATGTTATCTCTATTATTCCCCCACCCCCACAAAACATATATGAGAGTGAGGGTGGGGGAATAATAGAGAAAACTCATATATGAGGGTGGGAGTCAGGGGAATAATAGAGAAAACATCTCATACACAAGGGTGAGGGTGGGGGTCGGGGGAATAATAGAGAAAACATATGTTTTCTCTATTATTCCCCCGATCCCCACCCTATTATGTTTTCTCTATTATTCCCCCGATCCCCACCCCTACCCCCACCCTCATATGAGTTTTCTCTATTATTCCCTCCACCCTATCATTCTCCCCATCCCCACCCTCATATATGTTTTCTCTATTATTCCCTCCACCCTATTATTCTCCCCATCCCCACCCTCATATATGTTTTCTCTATTATTCCCTCCACCCTATTATTCTCCCCATCCCCACCCTCATATATGTTTCTCTATTATTCCCCACACCCCACCCCCTCATATATGAGGGAGGGGGTGGGACGTGGCGGAGTCGGGAATAATAGAGAAAACATAACTGGGATTATGTGCCTTCCCTTTATTGAAACAGTATATAAAAGACGAACGACTTTAACAAGGATAATTTTGCACTGAGCAACTTGTTCTTGAAGCTTCCTAACCGCAAAACAAATCACTGGAGTGACCTTCATCATTGAGGCTGACACTATAGCAAATCACTTACAAAGTGAAAGAGGCAGGGGTGGGGGGAATAATAGAGAAAACATAACTGGGATTATGTGCCTTCCCTTTATTGAAACAGTATAGAAAAGACGAACAACTTTAACAAGGATAATTTTGCACTGAGCAACTTGTTCTTGAAACTTCCTAACCGCAAAACAAATCACTGGAGTGACCTTCATCATTGAGGCTGACACTATAGCAAATCACTTACAAAGTGAAAGAGGCAGCACCATAGAATCTCAAATCAATTCAACCTAGTTACCATGTCTAACCCCTCTACAACATAGAGACAACAAGGCATGTCATTTGATCATTCAGAGGCTCCCTTCATAAACATGAGGAACAATGCACAGAGACTAGTTAAAAGTGTTGAGCAGTGGATTTTGTATCCCCAAGGGATGTGGCGATAGGGGTGAATTTTGATGATTAGAACTACTTAGGATGTTTCTCTAGTAACTATTGTAATTCTGAAAATCTTCAATTTTTTTATGGTCACAACACTTTGAATTATTTTCTATGCCTCTACAGAAGCATATATCAAATTGCTTTGCACAATGCTACAGAACTGCTTATGATTACATCATAACATACAAATAAATACAACCAAAGTCACATTTAGGACATGAAAATTTTTCATATTGTAGATACAATCATACAATGTTTTCGTCAACAATATTAAGTGGAATATTGAACCTTTGTACTTAAATGCCATGGATCATCTCCTACAAGCATCTTGTCCCCTTCATACTCCTTGTACAGAACCCACCAGCGCCTCCATATCAAATATATGATCATGAAGATTTTGACCATCTGGTTTGGCTGGCAGTATCACAGAAATCTATGGTTAAACACGGCTGGTCCTTGAGATGTGCAGACAAATCAAACTTCCAATTGATCAAATCAAAATCTGAGAAGGAAAACACCCTCTATTTGTTTGCCATAAGAAATCAAAAATATGATTGTGATCACAACCCGTGATAAAAGAGTCGCAAAGGCTATGCCAGATCATTACATCCACCTGATGAGTTGTTCTTTGGAGAAAATTATTATGCATTCACACTTTTCCAGTTCCAGACCAGGAGTTGACCCAGCCTCACACATCGTATTATGGAAGAATCAATCAAATGATTTTTTCATAAACAAGGATCAGTGGAATATTTACCATTAGCATTCGATGCCATGGATCAACTTCTACAAGCATCACGTCTCGTGAGAGGGAAGACTCCTTAGTCTATTTCACCATTTGTGCACAATGCACCAGCCCCTGCTAGAATCCTAAACTTTTTCTTCCATGTCCAATAAGGGATCTATTTGATTTGGCTGACAATATTGCATAAATTAGTGGTTAGAAGGGAAGATTAGCAGTGCACAATGCACCAGCCCCTGCTAGAATCCTAAACTTTTTCTTTCATATCTAATAAGGAATCTATTTGATTTGGCTGACAATATTGCAGAAATTAGTGGTTAAGAGGGCAGATCAGCGCCTCATGAGAGGGAACACTCCTTAGTCTATTTGTTTTGATGGCCAAAGCTAGCCTTCTACAATAAAAGTGGGAGAGACTCGTCAGCTCTAGCCTGCATGCACAATTGGGAAAAGCATGAATCCCAACACTCCTTAGTCTATTTGTTTTGATGGCCAAAGTTAGTCTTCTACAATAAAGTGTTAATCTTTCAAGCATAAACAGATACAGAAGATAATAATAGTGTTCTTTTAAAACTTTAGCAGATAAACTGAAGCATAAGAATCATAGGAAGAACAATCATTCACAGAGACACGAGTATTTATCCTGGGAAACCCACAAGGGGAAGAAAACCCAACAAACTTCTTGTGATATCTTGGTCGAACAAGAAACAGGGCTCCATGGCACAAAGTACAGCTGAAGCAGAGTATATAGCAGCCAGTAATGCGAGCAAAAGCTACATGTCGGAGAGCAGATCAGGGTAAAGGCTCAGAGAAAGGTGAAGACACAGAAACAGCAGTAAGAACTATTGTCTTAGTGCTAGTCTTATCCCTCTCTTTCTAGAAGTCTTGTAAGTTTATTGTACTTGTTTTTGCTGTCCAGAATATCTCTTTGTTGTTGTCCATGATATCTCTTAGAACAGAGTAAAATAGAAAGAGTCATCAGCTGCTAGCTGCTGCCCAGAATAACCTAGCTGCTGCCTCAGAATAGCCTAGCTTCTTGTTGCTAGCTGCTGCCCAGAATAGTGTTACCAGCCTTCAGAAATGAACCTTCTAGCTGCTGATATCCCTGTTCTGGACAGCAATTAAAGGTTGTTCTGGACAGAAACTCAAGGGCAGATTTGAGTCAGCCTTAAGGGCACATTTGGGACAGCAAAAGCTACAACAAGAGCTACAGGTCAGAGTGCAAATCAGGGTAAAGGCTCAGAGAAAGGTGAAGACACAGAAATAGCAGTAAGAGCTATTGTCTTATCTCTCTCTTTCTAGAAGAGCCTTGTAAGTTCATTGTACTTGTTTGACTGATCAATATATCACAAGAAGAAGTTTGCTGGGTTTTTTTTCCCTTGAGGGTTTCCCAGGATAAATACTTGTGTCTCTGTGAATGATTGTTCTTCCTATGATTCTTATGCTTCAGTTTATTTGCTAAAGTTTTAAAAGAACATTACTGTTATCTTATGTATCTGTTTATGCTTGAAAAATTAACATAGAGGTGGGCGAGACTCATCAGCTCTCTGGCCTCTGGCCTGCACAGTTGGGAAAAACATAAATCCAAACAATTTCATGATCTGATGATTTGGCATAGCCTTTGCACCTCTTCTATCATGGGTGTGACCACGATTTTATTTTTGCTTTCAGATGGCAAGCCGCACGTCTCTTGATTTTGTTTTACATGATTGAGACTCATCTACAACAACAGAGTGTTATAGACAGCGTTCTCTGCCTCTAAACTCCTCAGTGGTCCAGCTTTTGATTTGTTCACTCAAAACTCCTACGTGGTCATATTTTGATTTTGATTTTATCACTCGGAAGTTTGATGTACCTTCCCATCTCAATGATCATTTGTTTGACCAAGATTCTTTACGATACTTCCAGCAAACAAGATGGTCAAAAGCGTTGTTGGAAAAACAATTTCTGCTCTCAAATTTGGTGCCTTATCTTTTAAGAATCCCCATGAAGACAAGCCCGGTTCGAGAAGCTGCAGCACATCAAACCTGGCTTTTTTTCTCGAGATATGTTAAATATGAGCACCTGAGTCTGTTATATTCCCTACTACATCTCAGAGAGAGATACTATTTTCTACAGGCAACTCCTTTTGGTGTACCAATTTACTATTTTCTGCAAAAACAAAGATTGAAGCAATCAGCCGATGAAATTGCTCGGTAATGTTGATAGAAGTAAGCACTGAATAGGGATGATAATAATGCTCTGATCATTTTATTACTGTAGTTATTTATTATCATATTACAGACAAAAACGAAGAAACGCACATACGTAAACAAACGCAATAAGAACCCATTGAAGGCAGCGCAAAGAGCATTGATTAACTTACCTCGTCAGCCAATACCGGATAAATGAAGCACCAAATATAGTGGCAGCCCCGACTCTGCACAGAGGGGATGGACTCTCGCAGATGACGGATCCATTACGTTAACCCTGCCTACCTGCCCTCCCTGTCCATCAACATGACATTTCATCTTGTACACGGGATTTTTGTCTGTATAAGTCTTCTGAGATGAGTACCCATCCGCGGGCGTAACACAGGAAAGCCCAGAAGAGAATCCACATAATCAGCATAGCAAAAAGGAAGGAGTGGCTATGTAATAACCACCACAAACCCTAGAAACCCTAATCATGAATTTGGTAATCATCAGGGTTAGTGTTGGAATTTCGCTGCGCTCCTAACAATCAAAGTATTTGTTTAAGACATTTAAAGTTTGGATAAAGCCTTCATAGTATATCTTGCTTAAAATTCTGTGCTTTATAGAGAATCTTAGCTTAAAACTCCAAACCTTACAATATAGTTTTGGTTTCAATCGTAAGTTGTGTTGAAGAAATATGTGTGAGAGTGGAAATGAGGATCATTAATGTGTTTTTGAAAATAAAAATTTGTATAATTAATTTTCAAAATCTAAATGTATTAGTGTATTTTATGAAAAGTAAGAGAAATGTTAAATGAAGAAAAAATTATGAAATATATTATTAGATATTTTTCTTAACAATTTTATTATAATTTAATTAATATGTTATAATTTGTAATTAATTTTTATTAATTAGTTTAATTACATCAACTATTCCATTTCAGTGTGCATGAAAAACTTATTTTTATTATAAATAAAAATTAAAATATAAAAATTATATTTACATAATAAAATATTAGGTATAAAAGATTTTTTTACTATAATTGAAATTAAAATATAAATATTTCATTGGCATGATAGAAATTAAGTATAAAAGATTATTTTTTACCACAATTGAAATTAAAATATAAAGATTTTATTAGATAAAAAAAAATAGATATAGATTCATTTATGAGGTGAATCTTGAGAGAACTAAATATATGTTTTAAATATGTGAAATATTCATTTTCTAAGTTAATTAATACACATGATAATCCACAATTAATACACATGATAACCCACATAGACAAACTTTTCAATAATCAACATAAAAATGTAAATTTTAAATACCCAAATAAAAAAATAGATTATTATTAAAACTTACTTACAAGTATTAAAGGAGCTATTTTAGAAAAAAAGAAACTCTAGATTCATCTCTTTTATTTCTAGATAATTTTGGCAAATGGCCTTTAGACTCAACTACTCTACAACCAATGTACAACTAGTGATGGTGAAGGGATAATGGACTATCAAAGTGAAGTTTTTTGGTTTCCCAAACCTATCAATGTCATAAAAATCAAAATTTTGCATGTCAATCAAATACTTCAAGTTGGTTTCTCCAATCACACTTTAACATTAAATGAATTTTCAATATATATAAGTAAGTCTTGGCACTTGCATTAATCCTTCATATCTAAAATATTGATTTAGGAATAGGAAATTATTAAAACTTGGAGTCGTGCGAACTAGTTGTCTCTCTTAATTATACATTTTATTTCTACAACCATAGAGGATCGAGATTTAGTTAGACAACTTATTAATACAATGAGCTATAGGGTTTGAAAGTTGAAGGTATAAATAACGTCAATGAATAATATTTTACCAATGAAAAAATGTTTTGGTGGATAACTTACTCCTCAAATAACTTAGTAAAATTTTTAACCATATTTGATAGGAAAAAGGCTTCATGATTGGCATTTTTCCCATCAAATTCCAACCCGGGTTAGGGTATATAGACATATGAGTCCCATGGATTCACTGAATTAGTTAATCCATATGCCTCACATATGTTGTATATTAAATCATTCATTCAGATATGTTGTTTTCAAGAGTTTATAAGTTGGAGGTTCAAATCTCATCATTTCATGGAGTTCCTTAAGATTATCGACCACAATGATGGGTACTTAAATGACCCTCCATCCAAATATTCTAAAATATTCCAAGAAAAAGAGGATGCATCAAAATTTTCCTTAGAAAAAAAATATGTAAACATATAGTCACTAAGGTAATTAACATATTTAACTACAACAACAAAAAAATAGACCTAATGATTAAGAACATGTGTTTCCTTCTTGATTATCACTAAGGACATTCACATATTTAACTAAAACAAAATAAAGTAAACCTAATGGTTAAAAATATGTGTTTCCTCCTTGGAAGTCATGCATTTGAATCTGGAGAGTTAAAGTTTAAAATATAAATAAACTTGTTTAGTTTAATCATAACTAAGGATTTAATAAGTGTCTAGATGGATCAAATCTATGGAGATGTAAACTTCAAGTCCTTACACCCTAAAAAAATGTCTTTCCTTTGAGGGATTTGATCCCTCTTTTTCACCCCATAAACCACATAGCTAGGAGAAGGGTGTGGAGAGTGAAGAGTACATAAGATAAAGAGTTTCTTGCATCTCCAATTTAAGGAGAAGACGTTGTCCAAGGAGAGATAGTGGCACAGGAAGTCTAGATCACCATCAAAGAGGATAACAGGTTGATGCCAACCATCAAGGCAACCCCATTCCATTTTCTACCTACAATATTCTAAAATAATTTTTCCTTCTTGAAGATGTGCCAGAGACTGATGCAAGGAGGTCAATGACCTAATGGAGGAGTTCTTGAGAACTCCACGACATGCTTGCAAGCATGTGTAGGCACCAAAAGGTTGTTTCCATGCCAACAAGAAATTGATCTTAGCAGGAGAAGGCAAGCCACACTTCCTCTTGTGGGAATATTATGTGATGGCATAGCTTGTTGGAGTCACACTGATCGAGTAGACCGACATTTGACTTAGCTTCATTGACAACCAATATGGACTATCTCCAAGTATGAGAGGAAGATGGGAATGAATGTTGAGTCCAGAGTTTGGATCTGGAGATTGCTTAGAGTTGAGAATCAGTGAGAAGACTTCTACATTATGAGAACAAGCAAGTCATAACTAGAGCTAGAGCCACATCCAGGACTAGAGCTAGTAGCTAGAGCCACATGTAGAGTCAGAGTTATAGCTAGGAGCCAAAGTCATAGCCATGTTCCAGAGAAGCAGACAAAAGGCACATTGATCCATATCAGTTTCCTTAGAATTGTTGGAGACCAAAAAGCCTCTCAATGGGGAGGTGTGATCTGAACCCATGAATGGTTGTAAGACTTAGTACTTGTGAGTTTAATCTGGCAATTCATGAAGGTTGGAAAACATTGTAAAACAAAGAAAAGGCAAAAGTTGAATGATATAAATGTGAGAGGAAAAAAAATGATTAAATGAAAAGAAAAAATTAGAATATGAGAGGAGAGAAAGGCCAAGGAATGGGAAATGAAGGGTCATGGTTATTGCCCTTCCCCTTAGCCCCAACTCTCCCTATTTCTTTCATGAATTTCACTCTCGATGGATCATTTGGCCAAGTCCAAGGAAGAGGCATAGAGAGCCATGAAAGCAATATAACTAGAGACTACCAGAATGAAGAACTAAGCCCCCATTTGAAGTTAGTTTTCCCATTTGGGTTTCTAGGGTAAAAATCATGTCCATTGTGTCTTGAATGGTTTGGATATTTCTTTGTGTTCATGAAAAACAATCAACATGTGAATTCATTGTGTTGAGCTATAATTTTGTTGCTTGCTTCATTTATGAGATAATGTATGGATTCACATATGTTTTAATGTTGCCTATAATTGAATTCTCGTTGAAAATATAGAACTAACCACTATATTCCTATCAACACCACTAAAAATCCCCTTCCCATTCATTTTATGTGAAATCCAACAACTCTATGATGTGCACCATTGGATTTACCTTGAGATGTGAGATCTATGGTTTATGTTAAGTACTTGTTGCAAGTGTTTGGTTAAAACTTCTAATTCTTCCTTTGGTATTCAACAATTGAATCTATCTCTCCCTGTTTAGGGTTTAGGGCATTGGGAAACTACCTGGCATTTTTCTCTTCTTTGCAAGCCGTACACTCTCTCTCTCATTCAAATTCTTATTTGTGGGTGAATTCTTCCTCCCCTAGACTGTGATTTCATCCCTAGGTTGAATTTCGCATAGCTAGGTCAATTCCTCATTGCCTGGGTGACTCTATTCATAGTTGGGTCAATTTCCCGATTCGACCTCTATCTTTTCCTGGACAAATCATTATATTGTTGGCCAAATTCCTCTTATACCTAGTGTAAGTGCTTGATCTAAAGTGTCACTCTTGATTATGTGTTACTATTGAGTGTGCCAATTTCTTTATCGGTTTTGGTTTAAGAATATTTCTCCGTGATGCGAGACAATTTGGATATTTATTGCATATGCTCTTCACTCTGCACTCAATGTGATTTAAGTGAATAAGAAAGACTAGTCTTCTCAAAATTTGTCAGCATAGTGATCCAGATGGATGTCGGTGGCCTCCCACCTATTCCAACTAGCTCATTTTGGCAGTTTTCCAATTTGGCAGTTTTTTCCTATTTTTCGGGTCCCTGACTTTCAAGGTCGTTTTGAGGCCCTAAAAAACGTTTTTAGGGCTCACCACAGTCAAAATATAGACGAAGTTTGATTCTAATGGCAACATATGTATTCCTTGGATAAACCTTTCCAACTGGCTATCATGCGCCTAAAACGGAGATCGTATGCAAAAGTTACGATCCCGGGAAGTTGATGTACTAGCTTATCCCAACGGGACCCACATGACTTTTGGCGATTCATCTCCCAGGGTTAGGTTTTTGGATGTCAAGGGGTTTGGCATTCCTGTTTATTGTAAAAAAGGCTTGGAGAGCCTCATTGTAACCATATTCTTGCGAATGAGCACAATCGTCACATCTCTTCTCAGAGATAAGCCGCCACCATTCTAGCAAGTTTGTTTTCCGCTGCATTTTACAGTGTCAACACATTTTCTTATTGAATAGAAACCAGTTTTATTGTATCTCTGTTATTGCATCTTTGTTACTCTTGTGTCTATGTGTTAAGAATAATGATAATTTGTATTCATTTTTGTTCTGCTCATAAAATCTGGATCAATGGTATCATAGCGGTCTGCTCCTTGTCGTTCCTAATGCATGTCCCCAACGAGGTCAGGGTACAAAGAATTGGGTCTCGAGATTGTTTCTCTTGAGGACAAAAGATCTCGCACACCCAAGTGATCTCTCATGGCGGGAGAAAAGAAAGACGACGAGACAGGAGATCCTTTCAAAATGTTGCTCGAGGAAGCCCTCACGCAATAGAGGAACAAAATGATGGATAGTTTTGCGCAAATTCTTCGTAGACTACCAACATAGGACGCATCTTCCTCAAACGGAGGAATAACCCCCTTCAAGGTACAGATAAACTTTGATATTCCCATATTTGAAGGTCAAATAGACGCAAATGTTGTAGACAAATGGTTAAATCTACTAGAAGGGTATTTTTTTGTCCATAACTTTTCGAACAGAGAAAAGATTACGTTTGCGCTCCTCAAAGTCGTCCCCCGTGTCAAAGATTGGTGGGAGACTTTCTGTGAGAAAAAGGAAACAGAGGAACTCTCATTATTTACAATCGTGGTCACCTAGGAGTCCTTCAGGGACGTTATCAAGGAACAATACTACCCTGTCAGAAGTTATGATGACCTGTATACAAAATGGACCACACTGCAACAAGAAAGAGACCAAGCAGTGCCAGAGTTCACGAATATCTTCCATACTTTGCACACCAATCTGGGTATCAAAAATTCTAAGCAACATCTGGTGCTCAAGTATCGCGGTGGTCTGCATAGATACATCTACGCCGAAATGAAGTTTTTGGACATCTCGTCCTTGGGCGCGGCCTATCGATATGCCTTCAAAATCGAGCAAAAGCTTAAACAAAAGACACGGCAATTTGGGCCTGGGAACCCTTCATATCAGAAGCAAGTAAAGGGAAGCCCCAACCCGCAAAACAAAGGACAAAAGAAAGACGGACAACCTCAGGACAACAAGTCTAGGCCGCAAGCAAAGAAGGACACCGAAAAGACAAAGAAAGATACCAGGAAGTGGTGCAACTTCTATAAGATCCCATGGCATAACATTGTTGATTGTCACTCCAAGCAATCATCGGTGGTTGAGGTGAAAGCCTCTGAGTCAGATGTGGGTTCTGACTCCGAGTCAGAAATAGAAAGGGGGAGATAGATCATTGACACGGAACCCAATGTCATTGTTGCTACCACCAAGGTCTAGCCCAGTGAACCAGACGAGCCAAAAGAAGGTGAGCTACTCTTTCATTCACAAATGTGGGTAAAAGGCACCCCGCTGCACTTTATCGTTGATAGCGGTAGCCAGAAAAACATCATCTCAAAAGAGGTCGTCAAGCGGCTAGCACTGCCGACAACGGCGCACTCGCAGCCCTACACCATTGGATGGCTCCGCCAAGGAAGCGATCTCTGCGTTAGCTAACAGTGTCGCATGTCGTACAACATCAAGCCCTTCAAAGATGAGGTATTGTGTGATGTTTCTCCTCTCAAAGTTTGTAATGTTATTTTGGGCCAACCTTATTTATGGAAACATCATGTTGTATATGAGTCTAGGCCTCACAGTGTTATTATTACCTTGAACAAGAAATTATACAGGATACTCGAGGTAGTCCCACCTAGTGTTATTTCCTTGATCTCTACCAAGCAATGTAGGAAGCTCATCTCTCAAACCGAGAATTTTGTTTTCTTCGTGATTCACTCTTAGAGTGAGCGAAAGATTGCGGCCACATCCAGAGCCTTCGCGGTTGACCTCTCCACACAACAGAAGTAAGTGGACAAGGTCGTGGAAGAATACAAAGATATCTCCTCCTCACCTACCGAGATACCTCTGAACTATCAGGTCAAGCATCCCATCGATCTGACCCCCGATGCACCATTTCCCAATGGGCCAATCTACCACCGCTCTTTGTTAAAGAATGATGATATCAAGTGATAAATCCAAGAACTACTCCACAAGGGGCACATCCATCCCAACTCATCACCTTGTGGGAACCCAATCGTGTTGGTGCAAAAGAAATACGAGACCTGGCGACTCTGCATTGATTATCAGGCCCTAAATAAAATCATAGTCAGGAAGCGGTACCCGATTCTTAGAATCAACGACCTCCTTGATCAGCTCAAGGGGGCCAAATACTTCAGTAAGATTGATCTGAAGTCTGGCTACCACCAAGTCCCCATAGAACAGACATATGTATAGAAGACAACCTTCAAGTCAAAAGAAGGTCCTTTTGAATGACTGTTCATGCCCTTTGGTTTGACAAATTCTCCAACAACTTTCATGAGGATGATGGACGATATCCTACGACCTTTCACCAATACTTTTGTAGTGGTGTATCTAGATGACATCCTCATCTACAACAAGACTTCGGCGAAACACTTGCAGCACATTCAACAGGTTCTGCACACCCTGTGACAACACAAGCTATATGCCAACTTGGAAAAATGTTCCTTCAGCATAGATAAGGTCTAGTACCTAGGATACATCGTAGATCAACATGGTGTGCATGTGGATCTAGCCAAGATCCAGGTCATTCATGACTAGCCAGCCACAACCACACTCACTGAGCTTTGGAGCTTCTTAGGCCTTGCCAATTTCTATTGCAGGTTCATGTTGGGATTCTCCCATATTGCATGGGCCCTCAACCAAGTAACCAGGGGTGGTGGTAAGGAAAAAATTGTGTGGGGCTTGTCCCAACAACAAGCATTCGATGATTTAAAGCAACATTTGTGATCAACCACAATACTTTCATTACCGGACCTGCAGCAGCCCTTTGAGATCGAGACAGATGCTTCGAACTATGTTGTGGGCACATTTCTCACTCAACATGGCCACCCCGTGGCCTATCATAGTGAGACACTATCAGATGTTGTCTGTAAGTACCCTACTTACGACAAAGAAATGTACTCCATTTTGCAAGCCTGCCACCAGTGGAGACATTACATTCTCGGGAAGGAGACAGTCATCCACACGGATCATAAACCACTACAGTTCATGCAGACACGGGGAAAATTGAAGAATGACCGCCATCATAAGTGGTCCACATACTTGCAGCAGTTCCACCTCAACATCAAGTACAAAACAGGTAGTACCAATCGAGTCGATGATTGCTTAAGCCAACCTCCACTCGCGACACTCACCATGGTGCTAGACTCTTGTGGCCACGAGACCTTCGGATGGCCCAACCTTTATAAGACAGAGCCTGACTTCGCCACCACATACCAAATGTTGGGAGTAAACTCAATATTGTTGCTAATTTCCATCTTTAAGATGGGTTATTGTGTCGACTGGGCCATCTATGTGTTCCATCAAGCAAGCAAGCGAAGTTGATTTGGGAATCCCACTACAGTTGGGTGGCATGACACTTCGACATCGAAAAGACAGTGGCAGTGCTGCAAAAACATTTCTACTGGTCGAAACTTTGACAGGATGTCAGCAAGTATACTAGGTCATGCACTGCCTGCGCTATTACCAAACTGACCACTAAGAAACATGGCTTGTACACCCCCCTGCCTACTCCTAATAGGCCATGGGAATCCATCTCAATGGACTACATGTCAGGCCTTTCATCCACCAAGAGGGGAAACAACTATGTCTTTGTGGTTGTTGATCATTTTTCCAAGATGGCGATCTTGGCCTCCTGCAAGAAGAGCATCACAACAGAGGCCACTGCCAAGCTCTTCTTTGAACGATTTTAGGTACATTTTGGAATCCCACAAACCATTGTCTCAGATCGGGACAGTCGGTTCCTCAACACATTCTAGTCAAGCCTCTGGTCACTGTTGGACACCAAGCTCACCATGTCCACTGCTTTCCACCCCCAGATTGATGGCCAAACTGAGTTCATCAATCAGATGATAGTGCATATCATGCACATGTACAATTCCAAGCACCCCCGCACATGGGATGAGAGTCTTCCCTATGTTCAACATAGCTACAACATATCCCTACACAACTCAACTATCCACAACCCCTTTCAGGTCGGGTTGGGATTCCAACCATTGGGTCCCATGGATGTTGCACTACCTCTTGCGGCCACCCCGGTCGATTCATCACCTGGTCCAACTGAAGTTGACAAAGCCTCCCGGTTCATTAAGCGGATCTAGGACATCTGCCAACAGGTTCAGGATATTTTACAAAAGTCCAATGGCAAGTAAAAACAATGCCATGACCAACACCAGGTGCCACACAAGTTTCGGGTGGGAGACAAAGTGTGGTTACACTTGCAGAAAGAATGCTTTATAGGACCCCATCAGAATCTTCACCCACTCTGTTACAGACCTTACACCATCACCAAGGTTGTGGGTGACAATGATTTTGAGCTCAACATTCCTCCTTTCCTTGGCATGCACCCAGTGTTCAACGTGGATCTCCTTCGGCCATACTTCCCACCATTTTTGGACACCTCAGAGATAACAGAACAATTGACACCAACAAAGCTCAAACCTGAATGCATGCAAAATGCAGCCAATGATCAGATTGTGGACACACAGGTCAATGGCACTCGCCAACAAAGGATCCAACTTTATCAAGTTATCAAAGCAAGGCAGCTCCTGCACCAAGGCAAGTGGCTCACCCGGGGCCAAATTCAACAGAAATTTCATCATCTGATGGGGGAACTCAACGCAATGGAGACCATTGATTCCTAAGGGGGGGAGGATTGATCCATATGGATGTCGGTGGCCTCCCACCTATTCCAACTAGATCATTTTGGCAGTTTTCCAGTTTGGCAGGTTTTTCCTAGTTTTCAGGTCCCTGACTTTAGGGGCCGTTTTGAGGCCCTAAACAACGTTTTTAGGGCTCGCCACAGTCAGATTGTAAATAAAGTTAGAGTCCCACGACGACATGTGTAGTCCTCAGATAGACCTTTCCAACGGGCTATCATATGCAAAATTTACGACCCCAAGAAGTTGATATACTAGCTTACCCCAATGGGGCCCACATGACTTTTGGCAATTCATCTTCTAGGGTTAGGTTTTTGGATGTCTAGGGTTTTGGCATTCCTGTTTATTATAAAAAAGACTTGGAGAGCTTCATTGTAACCATATTCTTGTGAATGAGCGAAACTGTCACATCTCTTCTCATAGATAAGCCGCTGCCATTCTAGCAAGCTTGTTTTTCCGCTGCATTTTATAGTTTCAACACATTTTCTTATTGAATAGAAAGCAATTTTATTGTATCTCTATTATTGCATCTCTGTTATTCTTGTGTCCCTATGTTAAGAATAATAATAATCTGTATTCATTTTCATTCTTCTCATAAAATCCGGATCACATAGAGTATCTTCACCCCCTTGGAAAAATCAAAATCCTTTTCACGTTGAATATAAAGTCATCAAGGATCTAAAACTTGATTTGGACATTCTTTGATGCTCAATGTCCATTTCAATATGTAATATGAGTTGACAATTCTTTGCTACTTTGTGTTCATCTAGATCTTTGTTAGACATTTGTTGACGCTTTATGTCTAGCAAAAATATCTTTATATAAGGTTGACACCCTTTGTTTCTTTTAGTCATATTAGTTACTTTGGATTCATATGTTGACATTCTTTGTTGCTATGTGTTAATCCCTCTCTAAAGTCGTAAGATCCATTTTTCCACTTTTCATCTGCTTATTTAAATAAATTACTATATGAATTATGTTGTAGAAGTTGAATAAACTGAAGACAACTTGGATGAGGTTTTACAATATGAGCAAGAACATATAAATTATATTCTTGATGTTGGTGTGCAATCATTTATTTGACAAACCAATGGTCACTCTGCTAAAAAGTGTCTCAAGTGTGTGTTATCCACCCCTACTAAAGAAAGGATCCCCAATGTTGTTTATGATTCTTTTCCTCTCTTTGAAGATGACCCTTCCTATTTTTCTTCATTATCTCCTATTGATATAGTTCCATTACTGAAGGAGGAGGACATGTTGCCTTATAATTAGTTACTAGATTCACTACCAATACCAATATCAAATTCTTTGGTAATGCCTATAGTTATAGGAGACATCCTTGTAAATATTCCATGGAAGAAGAGAATTTAGAGTATCTTCTACATCTTCAACAAAGTGGTTTACTACAATAAAATTATGAGAACACCATTAATGATTTTGAGGTTTACTAGGACTTTCAAAGCACGTATATTGATGACATGTTGGTTTTCTCCTTGTTACTTCATGATCATTTTAATCATCTAAATATATTTCAAGAAAGGGTTGATCATTATGGTTTGCTTCTTAGCAAATCTAGATTTGAGCTTTTTAAAAGAAAGATTGACTACCTTGGCATTATTATTGATTAAGGAAAAATGATTATGCAACACCATATAGTGTCCAAGATCTCTGCCTTCCCTAAATCAGATATAAATATTTCTTGAATACATAAATTATGTTAGGAAATATATTATCAATTGTTTCAGGAAAACAATCCCTATTAGAGAACATCTATGCCTTGGTGGTTGGTCACATAACACTATTACTACCATCAAAAGATTGAAATTGGAATCCAAGTGCTTCCTCCTTTTCAATGGGTTGCTAGTAAAGCAAGTTCATCCTTTAGACATATGATTCTAATAATTTTTGGTCAACATTATTATCTGAGAAAGTTGATAAGGTTATAGAACTTTCTAGCACTAAATCTGGTGACCTTTTAAATCCAAAAAGAGGTATCAATTGGAGAAAAATAACTCTATTTACTTCCTCAAGTATTTTTAGTTTGAATTGATAGCCGTAAATTTTTAGGTTTTCTCAAAACAAATGCTAAAGACTCACAACTCATATAATGAGGCAAGGTATTAAATTTGAATCTTTGGTTTAACCTGTTAGATTTTAGAGTCAAATGGGTTCAGTTCTTTGGCAATGGTTTAGCTAGCCCTCTCACAAGGGAAATGGCTTATGCAAGAATGGTTTTCAGTAAGTGGAATTCTAAATCTCTTGATGTTGATGATCTTACTCTCACTTTGGAAAGGTTTGAAATTTTTTGCAAATAAACCTTTTGAAGCATGAAAATATATTTCCCTTGCCATTATGCATGGTTTTGACTACAACTCTTATGATCATGAAAGAATTCCTTTTGATTTCTGATGTCTTCCTTGAACACATTGGTTTCATCACTCTCATTATCAATCATGGCAAGTGGGAACAAAATGATAATATTATGGTTGATATATTTTTTAGTGCAAAATATACCCACACAATTTTCAACACAAGATTAACAAAATCCAATTCTTCTATACTTATTAGTTCTTTGGATACCTACTTTCCAAGTGAAAATTGTAAGTTTATGAATAGAAAAAAAATTATGGTTTCTCACTCTACATATAGCACTTCATGAACTAAGTTTGAGCCAACCATCCAACCAAGAAACATTCATGATACCAACTAATCATCACTTACTATACTAATACCTCATGTCTCTATACTCCAATAAAACAAAAAAACACCATCTTTATTTTCCAATTTTGATGATACTCAATTGAACCCAATCCTCCAATATGAAGAATTTGTTATAGGTTGCATGTGTGACAAAGAAGATTGTGTCTATTTTAATGATATAATATTTAGATAATAGACAAGTTTGTATAAGTAGCCTTTCTCGTGAGAAGACACTATCACATGATGAGAGGACCCTTGGAGGGAATCTACTTTAGATAAAGTACTTTTGTAAAAGTAGTTATTATACTGCTGGAGGCACGGAGGTAGTATATAGCAATGAGTTAGCGTTGACTTTCATATTAATTTTATGTTGACTTAAAAAATGTGTATAAATTTTTGTTTTTTTTAACTAAAATGGTTATGAATTTTATTAATAGAGAATTCCAGTTGGCCGCAGCCTTACAACCTTCACAGAATCCTTCTACGTTCTACTACAAGCTATTGTCCTTTTCAAGGAATACAAATTTTTACTAGGTCTCCATCATTTATGCTGAGTTCTCCTTGGGCCAAGAGGCATCCTTTGTTGGCTAAATTATCTGCTTCTTTGTTTGAGTCTCTGAGTATATGATAGCAATTGAAGGAGGTGAAGTCTTGTAGAATGTGTCTTAGCCTTTGCAGGTTCTTGTTTAGGCCAGCGTCATTAAATTGTCCTCTCGAATGTATCATTTTGATCAAGATTTCGGAATCTCCAAACGCTTGTAGCTCCCGGTGTCCTCTTTCCTTGGCTATCTGGCAGACTTTTATCAAGCTCAAGATTTCTGCTTGATTGTTGGTTCGATGTCCGAGTCCCCAACAAAAGGTTTCTAGTATTTTCCCTTCACTGGAATAAATGATTCCTCCAGCTCCCGCTGTCCCAAGGTTTCCCTTGGAGGCGCCATCGAAGAAGACTGAAGTTATTCCTTACTTCTGCCACCATCTCTGGAATATATCGTGATTATCTCTTAGCCTCCATTTTGTTTCGGAAAGGGGTTTTTCAATGCTATGGATCCGATGGGTAAGCACAGAGGTACCGAGCCAATTCTTTTCCTCCTGCTGCAGCAAGGTATCGGTTTTGTGGTTTTGAGAGGTCAAAGTTTCTAGGAGGAGGCCTTTTGCTTTCGCTGCTACCATGTTGGGGGTCCATGCTGTATTGTTGAAAATTTGCTCGTTTCTTGCAAGCCAAAGCTTCCAACACACATACTTGGGGATGGAGATCTAGACTCTGGCCCATAATGATTTCAATGAGAGCGAAGGGTAACAATCCTTCCAAGTTGTGAATAGATCTACTACTGAGATGTTAGTGGGGGTAGCGACCTTGAGGCCATGGAGGATGAGAAGCCAGACTTTGTTTGCAAAATGGCAGTCTACAAACAAATGATCTGAGGTTTCCATGGCTTCTTTGCATAATGAACATCTATGTGGACCGAAAATATTTCTTTTTAATAAATTTTCGCCGGTCAGGATCATTTTGTGCATTAAAGTCCAGAAGAAGAAATTTACCTTGGGGATCGCCATTGAATCCCATACCTCCATCCAAAATCTTGCAGGGAGAGGTCTGTCTTTCTGTAGTTGTAGCAGAGCATAGCCTTTGGCTGCGGAGTATGTTCCTGTAGGTCCCCAACCCCAGTTGTCTTTTTCTGTCTTGTGCACAGGAGCTGCCTCTCGAAGCTCCATTTTGAGCATTTCAAGTTGCTGGAGGAGGCGATTTGGGACGTTGCCGAATTGCCAATCTGACCAGGAGCCATTATCGTCCCATTTTGAAATGTCATTGATGCTCTGTATTCCTCCGTGTTCAATAAAATCGCGGATTTCAGTCAGGCTGGTGTTTGAAGCAAGGGGCGGATTCCCCATTATCCGATCTATCCAGAGATTGGTTCGTTTGCCATTTCCAGGGACGCGATGCAGGTTTTGGGTGAAGAATCACACCCCTTTAATGCATAATTGCCATAGCAGCGTGCTCTTCGTGTTGATGACGTTTTGTAGATTTCTGATTTTGGCGTTTGGTATGTATTTGTACCTTAACGTTTTGTTGACAGGGTGAATGGGATCGTTGTGCATCTTCCACAGAATTTTGTAACCAAGTGTTGTATTGACGAGTACTGGATCTCGGATCTGTAGCCCGCCTTCTCTCAAAGGCCGCTTTAGTGTATCCCAACTGACCAAATGAAACTTACGTTGGTTCCCTTTCCCACCGTGCCACAAGAAGTCTCTCAACAATTTGTTGATTTGCCCAGATATTGATTTAGGTGCCAGGAGGTAGGACGCTTGGTAGATCGGCAATGAAGAAAGGACTGCTTTTATCAGAGTTAATTTACCTCCGTGGGTGAGCCAATGTCCTCCCCAAGCATTGATTTTGCCTTTGATTTTTGTTAAAACTCCTTCCCACGGGTTGACTTTGTTTATGCCCAATGATAATGGCAGCCCAAGGTATTGTATCTTTTCCCATTTTGAATGCCCTTTGAACCCCAGGTTGCATGCTATCATTTGTGTTTCATGTTCTGCTGCATTCCAACTGTAGATAACACTTTTCCTTTCACTTATCAGAGCTCCAGACACTTTGCAGTAAGCTTGAAGAGTTTCCTTGAAAGCAGAGGCTACTCTGTTAGAGGCTCCTCCAAGCATGAGAGAGTCATCCGCAAACAGAGCATGATTTATAGGTTTGAGATCCTTCGTTATTTTCAAGCCTGGGGTAGCTCCTATTATCCTATCCTGTTCCAGCTTCCTGCTGAGTGTATCCACCATTAAAATGTACAGAAATGGAGAGAGGGGGTAGCCTTGCCTCAACCCCCTCGAAGATTTAAAGAATTCTGCTGGCCTCCCGTTTACCAAAGGGGTTATCCATGGGCTATGGGTATAGGCTTGTATCAGATTTACAAACTCTTGCTCGAATCCGAATGAAAGAATCACTTGATAAAGGAAGGACAACTTTACTCTGTAGAAGGCGTTAGCCATATCTAGCTTAATCAACATGCCTTTCTCTTTTATGAGGTTGCTGGAATGCATAGCTTCCTGAACTTGGATTACATTGTCCAGGATGTGTCTCCCTTTGACGAATCCTCCTTGCGATTCTAGATTAGCTTGCCCAACAACAGCTTTATTCTTTTTGCAAGGACTTTTGCAATTATCTTATAAGAGGTGTTACAAAGGGAGATTGGCCTGAATCTGTCAAAGGAGGCGGGGTTTGTTTCTTTCGGGATTAATGCGAGGAAAGTTGAATTGGTGCTGCCTCCCAATTTTGCTTTCTGTAGGAATCCTTTTATCATTCTGATGAGGTTAGGTTTGACTATATTCCAGCATATCCTGTAAAAATGAATGGTGAACCCATCTGGCCCTGGGGCTTTGTCAGGATCCATGGACCAGATAATTTTGCTGATTTCTTCTTCGTTGGTTGGGCTCAATAATGTTGTGTTATCTTCTTTTGTGACCAGATCCAGGATGTTCTTGAGGAATTCTTTGTTTCCTTCTTCATTATCATCGTTCTCTTTGCTGTATAGATGGTGGAAATGTGAGACAACAACGGCCTTTATTTGGTCTGTTCCTTTGCAAAGCTTCCCATCGTTGGTTGTGATCTCAAAGATGTGGTTCCTGGAGAGGCAGGCTTTGAATTGACGGTGGAAGTAAGATGTATTTCTGTCACCAGCTTCCAGCCAAAGGCTGCGGGATTTTAGTCTCCATTATTCTTCTTCGTTTCTGAAGGAGCGGTAAGTTTTACATTGGGCTGCTTGCTCCTTTTCCAGATCTGTTTTGGAAATATCTATTGTTTCCATTTCATTCTGCAACTTTCCCAACTGCTGCACTAACTCCTTTCTTTGGGTATTGGGATTGCTTACCGGGAGTTTGCTCCATTCCTTGAGGGCTTTTTTGTTGATTTTAATTTTTGTTCCCAGACATAGTTGGGAGAGCCAGTAACTGAGGTGGACCATGCCAGTCGGACCGTCTCTGCAAAGCCACTCTTTTCTTTCCATAATGGGCTGAATCTGAATGAGATTGGACCTAGTTTTTCTTCTTCGTCTAGCGAAAGCATGATGGGTTTGTGATCCGAGGTGAGCTTGGGGAGGATGGTTGTGGAGATTAGCTTTATTTCCATCAGCAAAGTGCTTTGGACCAAAAACCTATCCAATCTGGCAGATATGTGTTCCTCCCCTGTCCTGTTATTGGTCCAGGTGTAAAGCCCTTTGCGTGGTTTAAAATCTATTAGGTCCCAATGTTGTATCATGTCTTCTACTACATAAATCATTTGGTCCTTGCTGGTCCTTCCTCCCCTCTTTTCTTTTCTATTCATGACGAGGTTAAGGTCTCCAACAATGATTATATTGTTTGGGGAGTTTAGTTCTAGAAACTCATTTAAAGTTTTCCAACAATCTTTCTTTTCAGAATGCAAAGTCGGTACATATAAATTGAATAATGTGATGGTTAACTTACTTGCTATGTGCTTCAGCTCTGTAAGGCTCCAATGCTGAGTGTTGTAGGAGTTGACAAGGCTGAACTGTTCTTCCTTCCACAGTGTTGCTATTCCTCTGGAGGAGCCCCTTGCACTAATTGCTTTCCCTGTATTCTTCTGCCATTTGTTTTTGTTGATCTCTAGAAGGGCTTCCCCTTTGATTTTTGTCTCTTGGAGCATGAGGATGTCTGCTGGTTCCACTTTCATCAGATCCTTGACCGCTTCAATTTTCGTCGAATTCCCCAGACCTCTACAGTTCCAAGAGACGATTTTCATTACTTACTGTTGGGGGTGGTTGGGCCTCCTCCTTTTAGAGACCTTATTCTTGTGTTTCTGCCGATTGACATTTCTATTTTAGGTTGGCTTCCTTGGGTCTTTTGTCTTTCTGCCTCTTCCTCCCTTGCTTCTTTGCGGGACTTCCTTCCTGTTCTTTTGGTTGGCCTTTCTATGATCTCATCCTCCGAGGAGCTTGACGGTTCTAATACTTTCTTTCTGGCTATGTCAGCGTATGAGGAAGAGGGGGCTACTTCCAGGGTTCCTGCTGTTTTCCCTTGTTCCCCTGTGTCTTTCCCATTTGGGGGGGATTTTGGTTGTTCCCTGCTGTCCATAATTGTTTCTGGTTCTTCTGTGTCCTTATTGGGCTTTTCTGTTTGAGGTCTTGATTGCGGCGTGGGATTGGAACTCCCATCGATTTGCTGTTGCTCGGGGTTGTAATTCTTCATTGTTCCTTTGCTTCTGAATTTTGCTGTCCCTGTTTTCTGAACTGTGGTCCACTGATTTGATTTCGCGTTCTCACTCTCCTCTGCATTCTTTTTTTTGCAGTGTCTCGCGAAGTGGCCATAGCCGTGGCAGTGTCGGCATTTGAAGGGTAGCTGCTCATAATCTAGCTCCTGAATATGCGTCCAATCTGCAACAGTTAGTTTGATTGCCTCTGGTAATCCCACTTCTAGATCGACCTCCACACAGATCCGTGTGCATGAATACTGGTCTTTTCTCATTGCTTGGTCAATGTACCTTCCGAGCGTATTGCCAATTGCATGCAATGATTTTTTATTCCAGCAGTGTAAAGGGAGATGAGGTAGACGGACCCACACTGGAACGACGAATGGCACATCCTGAGCTGGATCAAAATCCGGGGTCCATTTGTTCAGATATAACCCTTGTGGCCCCATGAAGTATGGACCGTTTATGAAAATGAGGTTTTTGTCCTCAGGGTTTTCGAAGACAAATACAAAGTATCCTTTCCCTACAAAATGACTCTTTATTCCTTCTGAAATGAGCGGGCTCCAATTCCTCTGCACCCAAGCTTCGACGGATTTGGGAGAGGGCCAAAGCCCGGTAAATTGCCCGATAAGACCTCTGTCTGCTAGATTGACTGCCGATCTGCAAGTTTCTTCTAGAGGCAGTTCAACGCTTGGGATGCATTACAGTTTCTTTACGAATTTCTGTTGTGGTGCTGACAGCGGTCTCTTGAAAGCTTCGACAATGAGCTTCCTGAAGGCATCGAACTCTGGCAAAGGGGGTGGGGTGGGGACGACGCCCCCACCAGCGGCCATGGAAACCCCTGCTCGCTGCGTTGTGCTCCTCACGCGCTAGGTCGCGCGAAATAAACCCACTCTATTATTTTAGTACCAAAATGTGTATAAATTTTAATGTTGAACATAACAAATAAAAAAAATTATTTTTCAATATAATAAAATTAGTATTTTTATGACCTATGATTGGTCAATAAATTGATAGTGTTATTGCAACCTTCACTTCGTTCGAGGTCTGAAATTAATTTTGACATGACTATATATGAGTGTCACTTTCTTATAAGGTACAACTCTATTGATAAAATAATTTTATAACAAATATAAAATAAAAACCATACATATGTTCATATTGAATTAGCCCTTTCACAACTCCCAAAACACATTGAATGGAGACACTTTACCCATCAATTCCATATAAACCAAGTCAAGTGAAATGAATCCATTGAACTATGAAATACGACTCTTTTTTTTTCTTTTCTTATTTTTCCAAATGTGTAGTTATGAAACCATTTTTAATTCTTTTGGTAAGTTACCATTGACCTATGAAATAAGACTTTTGTTTTTATTTATTTTTCTTATTTTTCCAAATGTGTAGTTATGAAACCATTTTTAATTCTTTTGGTAAGTTAATTGATAGCGACGGGGTTAGAAACACAATGGATCTGGTGGCAGGCTTGTTCGAGCAGCTTGCTGGCATTGGTGGGGCAGACTCCCATCCATTTTTTTGGCAGATGTGATTTGACATACTGTTAAACTTGTCAGGACAATCTCTGCGAACGCAAAACCTCCACTATACACTAAAAACTGCTATTCAAAAAACCAGTTGTTTATGGAGATATATGATAGAAACGCTGGGCTCCAAAATAAATTTAGGTTTTTCTGAAATGACATATTTTAATTATAGGAATAGGCTAAAGCACTCGCACACCCTCCGGTAAGTTTACATAGATTTGAGTAAAATTTATTTTATTATCTTCGGAGGCAGTATATCGCAACCCATTGCACTTGTTTCTCATGAGTTGATGCCATCACATGATGATAGGATCTTAGTGGGAATAAATTTGAGATAGAGTAGAATAAAGTAAGTTTGATTTGATTGTTACATGATGATAGGATCTTAGTGGGAATATATTTGAGATAGAGTATAATAAAAAGTATATAGTACTTTGAGATAGAGTACTTTTGTAAAAGTAGTTATTATACTGCTGGAGGCACGGAGGTAGTATATAGCAATGAGTTAACATTGACTTTCATATTCATTTTATTTTGACTTAAAAAATGTGTATAAATTTTAATGTTGAACATAACAAATAAAAAAAATTATTTTTCAATATAATAGTTATTGGAATATATTTGAGATAGAGTACTTTTGTAAAAGTAGTTATTATACTGCCGAGGCACGGAGGTAGTATATAGCAATGAGTTAGCATTGACTTTCATATTAATTTTATGTTGACTTAAAAAATGTGTATAAATTTTAATGTTGAACATAAAAAATAAAAATAAAATATTTTTCAATATAATAAAATTAGTATTTTTATGACCTATGATTGGTCAATAAATTGATCTATGATTAGTATTTTAATTTGATTGTTACATGATGATAGGATCTTAGTGGGAATATATTTGAGATAGAGTATAATAAAAATGAGTTATGCAAGGGGATTTTTTTTTAGAAGACTTGATATTAAATCATTTTAAATAAAATTTGAAGTTTGGAGTCTCCTTATGCTCTGAAAATATGCCAAAATACCTTACGTTATGTATTTTATGTTTGTTGAACATAACATCAAATCCTCTCAAGCCCATGCCTTATCCATTACGATAGTTTAGTTACTTCGTGAGTAGCTAATTTAGGTCCTCTCAAGCCCACGACTTATCCATTACGACAGTTTAGTTACTCTGTGAGTGGCTAAGTTAGGGGAGTACACACCCCAGATGGAATGCATGGATCATTTTCCTCTTGAAAAAAAATACTCAAATTTAGTCAGAATTACTTTTTTTTATTAATAAATTATTTTTTTAGTTTTTAAAAAACTATGAAATATAATTGTATTTCTCTAAAACTTGTTCCTGAGGTTCAGGGAGTTTGGGAATTAGTAGAGAACGTCCTCAATTGACTGGGAACTGTTTTGGGAACTTGGGAGCTTTTTGGGAGCTTCAACATCAAGAAAATGGGAGCTTGGGAACTAGTTTCCTAAATAGAAAGCTTTAGATTAAAATTATGTTAAATTAAAATGTAAATATTTTTATTCCATTATTACAAAATACCATTATAAATCAAAGACTAAAGTACACTAAATATTATTTTAAAAATTATTAAAGTAAAAAAATTTAATACTATTCACTTTATAAATATGGATATGAAATTTTTTTAATGCATGTGTGTTTTTCTTCAAGCCCAGACTAATTTGTTGTTGTTATCAACCAACCATATCATTGATTTTTATTGTATTTCCATATTATAAGAGTAGCATTATTTAGCTTTTTCCAATCAAAACAAAGATGTTTGAAGTTTATATATGTAAAGTTTAATTTTTAAAAGATGTTAAAACTGTATATATGTATTTTCAATTTTGTTTTTCATTTTCTAATCAAATCTTTATGAATGTTAAACTTTCAATATTGTGTTAAATATATTCATATAATTATTAATACAAATTAAATTAGTAATTTCGATATTGTAGTTTTTGTTTGTTGCAGTGGGAACATCATTGTCCTAGACTAACATGGTTATGGATTGACCGTCAATTTTACCATTATCTGGATACATTGTAAACTAAAATAATTTTTATATTTTTTTAATATATATTATTGTAGCTCCCAACTTCATGTTTCCTGCAAATTTGAGAGAAACTTCTACTTATTCTGGACACTCGTATCCACATTCCCAACGTTCCCACGTTCCAAAAACTTGTGCAACATAGCTATGAACTCTATATGCTATATTTTAAAAAATTACTAAAATTTAGTCACAATTACTCTTTTCTTTATTAATAAAACTTTCTTTTAGTTTTTATGGAAACTATGAACTCTATATGCTATTAATAGCAAAAGGACAATATTTTCCCAACGTCATCACTTAAATATATTTTCTATCAAACTTAAAAAAAAAAAATCAACATAACCTGAAACATTTACCAATACTCCTCATCCATATTAATAATATCACATACATATATTAACACTTTCCTATATCCATTGTAAAATCTTAATAAACTATAACAAAAATATAATATTCACAATGTGTTATAATTCAGTCATTAATCAACATACTCCATCTAAATTCTACACCTATTTAACATTACATTACACATTAATGATGCCATACACAAAGAAACATTCTATTGATCTCAAAGACAGTTTTATGATCTTTAAGTCAACCTCACGAGGATAAAATCTCCTTGCATTTTTTAAGAGGTGGTACTACTCTGAGACATAGTTGGTGAATTGAGATTTTTATCTGTCACTTCTCTACTATGTTATCGATATCCCTCATTTGTACTAACTAATTCTTCCATGTCATTAAAATCCTAGTCGATTGAAACTTCAGGGAGATTCAAATTATCTCTGCCTCCTTTAAATTTTTCAATTTTAGTAAAGTAGGAAGAATAACCAATTAAGAACATATGTGCACTAAACATATCATTTGGGTCAAAACCGTCAACAAGTTCAGCTTCTTTTAGGCCGAGTTGGTCAAGATGACTTGCAAGTTCATCTAAATGAGAGATGTGTTTTACAATGATTTCTCCAATTTTCTAAGGCAACAAGATGAACTATTTCTTTCTTTTCTCGTTGAAGAAATGAGCCTAGGACTTACATTGCCTGCAAAATTTCACAACAAAATGCATGTTTGATACATAAAACAGGAGGAGAAAAGGCTTCTCTTCACAACCAAACAACCTTATAATACTGAAGTCTTCAGTGGTTTCAAAACGCATTTTCCCACTAGAAAGGTGGCAACTTTGAGTGATATTCTTGACGTATTAGGGCCAAAAACTAATTTTTTAAACTTTGAAATGAAATTATTGTGAACCAGGTAGAAATTATACTGAGCTTTGTGCCTCCACAAGGTTGGATATCAAGCGAAGACTGGTTCCACCTTAAAATCAATGCTTCTTGCCCTCGACAAGTCCTCAAACACATGACAGTAGGCTATGGAGAAAATAAGGTAGGATGTCATATAAAATTTCCGGGTCTTTTTCAAACTACTTAATTGAAATGAGATTTCACTAGAAATAATGTGACCCCAATCTATAATGACATTCTCATGCAAAGAAAAATGAAGGGCATAGATGATATTTCTTGGCACAGAGGTTGTGGACTCCCAACCAATTATACGAGCAAATAACCAGGCAAATTCCCTATATGGGTATTTGAAGAAACTTACCTCAATCTTGGAAAAACCAGTGTTATTTCTTGGGTTGACCAGATATTTATCAAGGCGTTCTCCACCTCGGTTTTATAGATGCAAAGTATCAAGATTTCCTCAAGCAGTAGACTCTACTAGTGAAGACTCTATTGAATAATGGATAAGGAATGCACGTACAAGGCAAAAGTGTGAAGAATGGGAACAATCTAAAGGTAGAAATGCTTGTACAGAATGGCGTTCAAAAATATCAAGGGTAAAAAATGGGCATTGGATGAAGATATTGACCAAACAAAAACATAAACTATGCAAAATGAGTATCAAAGTGGTACAGATGAAAATGAACTAGATGCAAGTAGAGGAGATCAAGCAAGAGACTATGAAGGAGGTGGCACTTAAGGAGTATGTCTCATATTTTGGTGTTTTATTATTTGCAACCTTTTTGTGAGTCTTTTCTCTAAATTGGGTGTGGATTTCTCAATATTGTAGTCTATTACCATGTTTGATACATTAGGTTATATGGCATGCACAGTAGGCCACTGGGCCTGCTGTGCAACCCTTTTAACTTCTTATGTGTTGCAATTTTCTTATATATTATGATTGCACAATGTTGTGATTATTATCATTAGTTTATACCATAGAGATTCATGCACATATGATGTTGCCACCTTTTTATCACCGTGGATTTGTTTTTTTTGGCAAATTATTCTATAACACTAGCTAAATGAGATACTTAATTTCAAAGTATAAATAATATGGAAATGTTGACATTTAAGACATTTTTTTTAAATATGTGTTGTGAGGGAAAATATGATATTCCTCATCCAACCAACCATTTAATAACATCTCAAGTCCACTTTTATCATGGCCTCCAATTATAGCAAAAGATATTATGCTCAAAACTGAGTTGTGCCATGCTTTGCATCCCACAAGTGTTAAATAGAAAGTCGGCAAGGTGGTCAAGGAGAAGAAAACAAGCACACTTGAATGATCTTGAGATACAAGTAATGTCTGCTACTTCCAGTCATGTCTATGTACTTTTTTTCCATATGAAAAATTTGATCTTCTTGCTTCTATTCTCTACTAAAGAGTTATATTTGGTATAATTTCTTAATAGGTCGCCCAGTTAAGACTAGAAAACACCTCTTTATTTCAACGCTTTACAAATATCAATAAAAAAATATAGTGAAGCTTTTGTTGATAATAGGGTACTGAAGTCTGATGTAGAAGCACTGAGGGTAAAGGTATGCAATCATTAAATTTTATTTATTTTTTGTCTTAATGTGGCAATTTCACACTTGATTTGTGCATGCCAATATTGTTAATGTTTAATATTGTTAATTTTAGGAAAAAAAATTACATCAATATATGTAAATTTGCCTTGTACTTTTGTTTGCATTGTTTAGTATGTTGCCTTTGTATCATGTTACCAATATTGGAAATGTTTCTTGTCCAGGTACCACTGTTCAATTTGCCATATCTCCTTATTTACCATTTGAAGACATTTTCTTGTCAAATGCACCTATGACATATGAAAAAGAGAAGTCTTCTTTGTGGTTTCCCATGCAACAAACTATGTAAATTCTTGGATGTGTATATTCATGTGTGGGTTCCATATGTACTATACCATGCTCAATAGATCTTCCTGCTACACAACCCAAATATGTGACCTCGTCCAAGCCAACATTGTTTCAAGAATTTCTCAACTCATGCTCTGAGATTGAGAGCCCTGGTCCTTTTCTGGCATGTATCTAGGTGCTTGAATTTGCTTGCATACTCTTTTCATGGAAATAAATTCAATTGTATTTATAGAAGCTATGAAATATGGAGTAGAGGAAGTGGGCCAGTGTAAAGGTGATTTATTGTTTTTTGGACAAGAGAATTCCCCATGGAAAAAACATCAATAAAACTACAAAATATGAGCTGACATTTATATTCAAGTCAAGTGGTTGTCCAACCAAACCTTTCACAATAATCCATGGGGCATCCACCTTATTTACCAACATCTTATCACTTTCATTCATAAAGGGGTTTTCTAAATTATGAAAAAGAGAGTCAATGAATTGTGGGTATTGAGGGGGATGTAGGGTAGGGCGGGTTTATAGGTATT
>JZKD02S1829765.1:229227-267566 GCA_000966675.3 Picea glauca
TAAAAATAGAGGATATATAGTAAAAATAGGATTTTTTTAATGGGAAAAATGTATTGGAGGGGGATTAAACAAAAGGATTTAGGGAGGTATTTATCAATATTTAGTGAATTAGTGGTATTCTTTAATATCCCACGAACAAATACGCTATGTCACAAGTTCATTGAGTAAATACCTCGTGGAATAATCAGGTTAGAGAGGTTGGCATGGGAAGATTAAAATAATTACAAAATTTATAATCTTGAAGAGATAAGAAACTCTTTTTACCATAATATTCTGGCAGTCCCATTTCAACCATTTTTTTGTAAATATTATTGAACCATTCCACATTTCTTAACAAAGGAACTAATTTGTTTTGAGCTTGTTGAATAAGGTTTTGTTTGGTGAAAACCTTTTCAACCTCCATAACCATATTGGTTTCTTCCTTGATTCCATTTTTAATTAATTCATCCTTTGATTTGGAATCAAGAGTTTTTATTATCCTAGTAGCAATTTGAGGTCTATTTCCCATCTCTTGGAAAGCAACTTTAATAGCATTTTCAAATTTCTTTTCTAGGCTATTTTCTTCATCCATTTTAACAATATAATTCCAAATTTTATTAATCTCTACAACTATCTCATCCCATAACACATGCCTAGCTCCTATTAGGTAAGATTTGCCTCCACTTTTACTCTTCAACATATCGTATTCTTCTTGTATTTTAGCTTTGGATCCTTGGTATTTCTTTACATGTTTATCTTCTTCTACCATATGTTATCTTGATACTTTCATTTCATCACGCTGAGAGAATATTTCCTTCTTTGACTTTTCCAACTCAATTTCTTTGAAATTTAGATCAACTTATTTAGGCCAAATATTTTGAGGGATTTGCAGTTATATGACCTTTGGATTATGATGCTCCTGATTTTAAGATCTGGATCTGTTGCTCACGAAATTTATTTTGTTCATTCAACTATACTATTTGCTTCAGAAGTTGTTATTTTTCTTGTTGAATTGCTATAAATTTTGGACTTTGAACATGATCATGATCAGTCATATGCAGTTTGTTCTTCAAAATTGCAATTTATTTGTCTTTTAAGCTTAACAATTGTTGCATTGGTTCATCATCCTTGGAATTATCTCTTATTCTCAACATTTTCTTTTCCAAATAGTCAAATCTCATCTTCTTTATCCTGGAGAGTGTTTGTTCCTGCTTTAACTGCTCTTTCAACAGATTATTTGTCCTTTGCAGCTTCTTCATACTCAAAGTTGTTTTGATAACATCTTTATTTACCATCTCACCTGTCAGTTTAAGCAATTACATTTTGTCAACCAATGGGACGTTTTCAAGATCAAATGAGAAATTTCTTGGACTCATAATATCTTGACGAATTGGTTCCAATCCTGACAAATTTAATTTTCCCTTCTCAAAATCTAAAGCAGATAATAACTTGGTTTTAGTAGGACTGGGATCAAGTCTGGGAAGAAAAACTTGTTTAATCTGTAAATTTTTATCTTTTAATTCATCATATGCTGAAAATATGTTTTTTGGCTTTGTTTATGATGATCCTTCACCTTTAGGTAATCTAAAAGGACAAATTTATGCTCTGTATACCCTAATCTTAGTGTATTCTTGGAATAAATACCAATCTCCAAGTTTGGTCTCTGAGGATTCATGCAAAAGGCCTTTTAATTGAGGAGAAATCCTTGGATAACACTCTTCATGAAACAGAGTGTAAGCTACAGACATGAATGTATCAACGTATTCCATAAAACCAAAATTATTTGGCTTAGCTCTCACAACATGTGTCGAATGAATAACATATACAAGATTTCCATATTTGTATTCAATTTCCAACTTCAATCTTGAAAATCTATTTTCTTTAAAAAATAGAAGCAAATAGACCAAAAATGATTGATAAATACATGATTTGTTCAGAGAGAATTCAGTGAGTTGGATATGTAATGAATCAACTATAAACCATGCAAAGCAAAAACTTGTGATTGTTTGAGTTGTACAAGGGAAGATGGCTCTAACAAGAAATAACATAGTATAATCAATTACTTTGTCACTCTCATATACCATAATTGCACAAACCATACTCAAAACATGTTGTGACATTGATGAAAACATGATTGTTTCATATGTTTTTTATTCTTGAATAGAGGTATTATCTTTATTCATTAAAAGTTGTATAAAAGTTTGTTTACGTTGTGGGCTTAACTCCCCAAATTTTGCTGCTAGGGTTTCTTCGTTTACAATTCAACCATATTTTATTTTAGAAACCTTCAACATTTGGCTAATAGACTCAGGTTTTACCTTGAATAGAACTAACCCTTTCTTTGATAAAATGTTCCTAGTGATTGGGTCATAATTCTGAGCACACAAAGGGACAAATTTTGGGAAATTTAGGTTTTTCGAACAACAAAACGAGCCAGGTTTGATTCCCAAGCGTTAAATTAATCCTTTAATTCACTATATCTACTATAGGATAGATTATGTAGCTCGTAAATTTCAAATGAAGTAATGAGGTCCACAATTAAACCATCTATGTCTACTAAATTTGCATCTGCTACAGGTAGGATTCTAGTTCTTTTAGAGCCAAAAGACTTATACATCTTTGCAAAGAAAAAGGGGTTTTTAATGTTTGCTTGGAAATTGACTGAGAAAATCCTTGAGTTTGACAGGGAATCGAGTAGAAATCCTTGCAGAATCTTCATGGAATGGTGGATTCTTTCTTTCATAACAACAACAGACGACCCTAAATATATAGAAATTTTTATTTTTTAAAACACATCAAATTAGCTCTTTATTAGCTCATATACGAATAAATGAAAACAACATAAAAATTAATTACAAACCACCAGATTTTGAAAGGGCAATGAGAGGTTTTTCGTTTGAGTTTAGCGCATTATATGAGGGTGGTTTTTGATACTCCTTCCCAAAGGCCATTGTAAGCTCATCGTTCGACATGTAGCATAGATCAAAACCTCACTAGATCATAGTGGAAGGGTAGTACTATGTTAAATACCACTCATTTGGAAGTTTCAATTTTTGTTTTGAATTGTCGATTTCACCACCGTCTCAATCAACGCTTCGGATTTACCTCGAAATACTTGCAAGTAAACACAAATTTTAATTAGTTAAAATACCTAAATAAAACACACTTATTTCTAGTTTAATGTATACATATAAACTTTAGTATATAATATAGACTTGTATATATATATATATTGAAAGCTCATATACAAATAAAAAAACAACATAAAAATTAATTACAAACCACTGGTTTTTGAAAGGGCAATGAGCGGTTTTTCATTTGAGTTTAGTGCATTGTATGAGAGTGGTTTTGGATACTCCTTCCCAAAGGCCGTTGTAAGATCATTGTTTGACACCTAGCATAGATCAAAACCTCTCTATGTCATAGCAGAAGGGTAGTACTATGTTAAATACCACTCATTTGGAAGTTGCACTTTTAGTTTTGAACAGTCGATTTCATCGCCATCTCGATCAATGATTCGGATTTACCTTGACATACCTACAAGTAAACACAACTTTTGATTAGTTGAAATACCTAAATATAACATGTTTATTTCTAGTTATATATATATAAGTTTATAGATATTTTAAAACACATCAAACTTTTTATGTTATATACAAATAAACGAAAACAACATAAAAATTAATTACAAACTACATGTTTTTCAAAGGGCGATGAGTATTTTTTTGTTTGCGGTTAGCGCATGGTATGAGGGCAGTTTTGGATACTCCTTCCCAAAGGCCATTGTAAGCTCGTCGTTTGACACGTAGCATATATCAAAACTTCGCTACGTCATAGAGGAAGGGTAGCACTATGCTAAATACCACTCATTTGGAAGTTGTGTTTTTTGTTTTGAACTGTTGATTTTACCTCCATCTCAATCAACACTCTGAATTTACCTCGACATACCTGCAAGTAAACACAACTTTTAATTAGTTAAAATACCTAAATAAAACAAACTTATTTCTAATTATATATATATATATATAATCAAAGTTTTTATATATTTTAAAACACATCAAATTTGGTTAGCTCATATACAAATAAATGTAAACAATATAAAAAATAATTACAAACTATCGGTTTTTGAAAGGGCAATATGCGGTTTTTTGTTTGAGTTTAGTGCATGGTATGAGGACGGTTTTGGATACTCCTTCCCAAATGTCGTTGTAAGCTCATCATTCGATATGTAGCATAGATCAAAACTTTGCTCCATCAGAGCAGAAGGGTAGTACTATGTTAAATACCACTCATTTGGAAGTTGTGCTTTTTGTTTTGAACCGTCGATTTCACCGCCATCTCAATCAACGCTTTGGATTTACCTCGACATACCTGCAAGTAAACACAACTTTTAATTAGATAAAATACTATATAACCTAACTATTATATATATATATATATATATATGACTAAGTCCTATATAACAAAAACATAATATATAAAAGACTAATTTTAACTAATACAATAACTAATATAACTATAATTTACAATTAATATTATACAAAAATTAAAGATTAAAACTATATACAAATAAAAGAAAATGTAAATAAGAACTAAAGATAAAATTAATTATATCACATATAATAAAGTTAAAATAAAAATACTAATATTATAGAAAAAATAACTTAAACTAGTTTATAACCAAATTTTAAACAAAACTTAAACTGAATCTTTATTTTAAAAACTTCAAACCTAACATAAAATGCATTTTAACACAGAATGAAAAATAAAAATTAAATCAAAATCAAAATCTATACTAGTCAAGAAAAAATAAGAAAGTGAACTAATACAAGACTTAATATATCTATTCTAAATAAAATTTTGAATTTGTATTTAGAATTTTAACCTATGTTACAACACACCTCATTTCAGAAATCACTATGCCACCTATTGTAACCCTTGAGATGTTTTTGAAAACTATGTCAAGGCATCCATTAGAATGATTGATTTTTTTTAGTTGATATATCCTAAAACAAAGTATTTTTGTTGCTTAATTGGGTTTGTATCATTAGTATTTAAATATTTAAATACTTAAGATTGGAAGGAAAATATTTCTATGTTCCAGACAATTTAAAGTTTTAGAGGATGAAAGAAGAAATAGAAGAAGACAAAAAATGAAAATTGAAGTAATGTATCTTGTGATACGTATTACTCAATTTTCAGCTAGAAGAAATGATGTTTAACTATGTATCTAGACCAGAATATAGTTTGAACAAAAGGAATACTTCTTTTTTATTCAAAAAGAATGATAAAATGCAAGCACGGGTCTTCTTTATACTCACAATTTTTGAGAATAAGTTTTTTATTTGCCATAGAAGGTAAAAGTAATTTATGAGTAGGTCCACAACGGTCTCACCTTTCAAAGTATTGACCACACCTTGAAATTTATCTTCTTTTTATCTAGTAAGAAATAAACTTTTTCTGTACTCTTCATATGGAAAGAACTTGCCCTTTTTATCCCAAGCTGAAGGTAAGCCCATTTTCACTAAATTATCAAATTTATTGGTGAATGATTCCACACTTTTTTCAATGATATGCATTCATTATGAGCTTGTAATATCATATTCCTCATTGTGAAAAATCTCCAATTTCCTTCATCATTGTTGTTATGTCTTTAATACCTTTGCTTGTCAATGTTTCTTTAGATTTGGTATTTAGGAACTTTATAATTTGAGTGGTAACTTGAGGTCTAGTTCCTAGTTCATGAAATGATTTCTTAATAATATCATCTGCTTCATCAATCATTAACATCTCATCATCTATAATATTGAAGTAATCTCATCATCTCATCATCTCATCATCTATATCTTGCCTAAATTTTTAGCACAATTGACAATTTCAGTTGGCTTGCAGTAGTCCAAATATTAAAAATCATAAGGCAGTTGTGCCTTGGTGGAGGTTAACTTGTTTTCTTTCACTTGCAACTCATCACCCCAAACACCACAAGTAGACTGAAAATCACCAAGATGATACGATTGAACCAATCCATTGAACAAATTCATTGAAAATAAATTGTTTAAATAGGATCTAGTACTTGATTACCAAATATATCATGGAATGTCAACTTTATGACTTAAGTTGCTATAAGAAATTGCTCATGCTTGTATGATTCCTAAATCATGTAAGAAAGTTGGTAGAGCAAGCCATGATATGGTAAAAATGAGCATCACTCCATTTGTATTAGAATTCTCTTTCCGAGATATGAAAAAAACCATTAATTGTTATCAAATGGAAGCAAACAATGTCTAGGATGTTTTAGGGGAAAATAGATTAACATGGAAAAATTTGGAGGCATTTTATACCACAACAATCACAAAACATAGAGAATAGTTTCATTTTCAAATATTGTGTCGGTGTACAAAATATTAAAAGGTATAAACACTTTATCATTTTGGAAGAAAGCCTAGGTATATTACTCATAAATGGGCTAGTATAGTTTCTTGAATAATACAACCAAAAGCAATATTAGAGATTACAAAACAAAAGGTCCATTACATTTGGGGAATGCTCTTATAATGTGCATTAATTATACATGTTATATTTTTAAATTACAAATCTTTAGCATTCCCTAATTTCAATGGTAGAAGGTTTGATACAATCTTTGCAACACACGATATGTTCTCGTTGTTTCCTGACTTACAAAATACAATAAGAGAAATTAGAATTGTTTTCTCCTTAAAGAAGGTTTCACATTGCAATATTTTTTTATACTATGGTCTACGTATTAGAATCATGATATTCATATTTACATTCTTACCATTTTACCATTGTGTACAAATACAAAATTATCAAAATCTTCTTCTAGCTCCAATTGTTCTCTGATTTCAAATAATGTCTAATTCTCCTCCATTGATAATGTTATCAAGATTTTACCATTTATCAAAACATCAAATGAAACTATTGGAGAATGTGTTCCATCATCGTCGTCCTTTTCCTTTGGAATCAGAAATCCATTCCCCCATTTGTCGAACATGTCTCCACCTACGAAATTGAAATGAGATATATAACATCTGTCTTGAAATCCAATACTTGAAAGAATCAAATGAAAATACTTCGTATCATCATATATTTGTTACATTCAAAAGAAACTCCCTCTTTTCCTCTTATAACCTTTAAAAAAGAAGAAGCCTAATGCAATTAAAAATAAATAATATTGAAATGACTTACTTGAAAGACAAGGTGTCATGACTCTATCTGCACTCTATTTCTTCTCCAATTTGGTCATGTACTCTTCCATCCCACCTAGTCAAAAACAAAATTGTAAGTAGCTCATTAGAAGGATTTGAAGTAGCATACATTTTACCGGTTTCCCTTATCGACGAATCCTTCGTAAAAAGTTGAACAAACATAGAGAATGGCATGAAAATGCCACTATGCACATGAATGTCACCTTTTTATTTCATTCCAATTTGTATTCCTGGAAATAACTTGTAACGAAAAGAACTTACAGAAGAATCACCTACACTTGGCCATTCCAATAAGCTAAGGTAAGGTAAAGGGATCTCTTTGAGATATCGAAAGAACGTGTTCATATCTGTAAAAGAATACACCTTCCTTCTTTAACCATGTAGGATCCTTACTAGGATAGAGTAGTTCTCCTATTTTTGAATGAACAGCTTGGAAAACACTTGTTATGTATTCAATTGGTTCACGTTCTTTCCAATTTGATATGCATAAACCTGGGGTAAATGTAATATTCTAAAAGAAGACTAAAGAGACATTTAAATCCTAGAAGCTTTAAATCAAATTTGACTTCAACAAACTATGATATCCATATTGGTTATGCATACTCACAATCACAATAATTTTTCGGAAAAATTGGTTGAGTAGAAACTTTCTCTTTTGACATCTCTCTATAGTAATAGACATGTGCCACTTGAATCATTTCCACGTTTTGTCCTCCATTACTCATCCTAAATCCTTTTGCCAAACCTTTCCAATGGATGTTAATGTCTTACAAACGTCTTTTTTTTATTCCATGGCTTCCAATCGTTGATGGTTTCATTGTTACCCATGACCCAATAGATAATGGCATTAGAACCCATTTTCCTTGATCATCAATGTTGTTGTATAATACACTTGATTTCAACTCACTCTTGGGACGTCGTTGAGCCATTGAATTCTACAACATACAAATAAAATAAAGAAAGTTAAGTAGTATGCTCTTGCATAAAAAAACAAAGATGAAATTGAAATATTAGAAAACGATTTTATGGAAAAAGTCTTGATATATGTGTGTTATTATTTTGCTAAGAGAGAGGGTTTTCTACTATGAAAATTACGGACTACATTTTAAGACTAAAAACAAATGTTTATTAGATATGTTTTCAATATTTGGAGTTCAAAACATCAATGGGGAATCACTAGTCATAAGTTGATTTGCAAATTCAGACATGACCTCAAATGTCTCATTTGCATTGTCAACTCTCAAATTCTCAAATGAGAGGCTCGGGTCTTTATTTATAGCATAGCCAGTCGGTTAGACGAAAAATACTAACTAGCATCTTTAGTTCAAGAGTGGATACTTGCACGAGGGATAAATCTCGTGATCCGACCGGACTGACAAAAGACAAAATACAACCAAGATTCAGGGCAAGTGGATACAACCACTTGTTATCTCATCCCTTGGTGGTCTTTCAACATATGGGGACCCGAATAAGACCTAACATATACACAGTGGAGTGCTACGTAACCCACATAACTATATGGCATATGAAATGGCCGATAGACCAAGTACAAAGTGGAGTCTACTGCCATCCACAAAACATATTTTAATATTGTATAAATAGATACTATGTACAAACTAGTGTCCACAATTCTTCTGCACTAATCCTCCATGTGGTTATTCAAATTATGAATCTCTTCTTCAGTCTAAGAGGTGTCGGAGTCGTAATCATATGGATTATGTTATTTAGGTACATCTAGTACTGGAAAGAGGAAGTCATCAAAGCAACGACCCACAAAGGATTTGGGCATGAGTGCATGTTTATGATCTTTAAGATACTCTCCTTGATAGTTGGTTTCGAACCTTAAGGGTTAGGAGCATATCTTCTCGGGATATGCCTATGATTTTTTCATCCTTATCCTTTAGTATTTGTTCATATTGTACAAGTTCCGAAGGATCAAACTTGGACAAAAATGCAACCACGAATTTTAGTTTGAATTTAAACCAGAGTTCATATTGTGCTGCAATCATAAGCTCATGTTGAAAATTGAAAATAAATTGTGTTATTTTTAAAGACCAGTCTTCTCTCAGCATAAATATTTCAAATAATTTTCAGTCCATCTAGTCCATGGTTTTCTAACTAGATTTCTAGTGTCTGCACATACAACAATTTCCCTTTTTTCTCGTTCCAGTTGTAACAGCAAGGCATAATGCTCCCAACACATTGGTCCTGAGCCAATTCCACAGTAACACATATCATCTTTGTCATAATCTATGGATAATTGTCTAACACATCCCCATAATACCTTTGAAGCATTTCTTAAACATGCAAAATCCTTCTGCTCCCATTTTTCCAAGATTTGAATTTTCATGGGAGATTCTTTAATTTCTTCAATTAATGTGGTTGACAGTTGTTCTTCTTCTCTTTCTCTAATCATCATTTCTATGAATTCTTGACTTATTGTTGTCAAAACTTATTTTCTTCTTGTAGCACGAGCTTGGTCTTCTTCTTCTTAAGTCATGGGTTGTTTTCCTTTATTCGATGGTTCTACTGAAAACATGGCTAAATCTGCAGTTTTGGCTTCCCTGGTTAACATATCAACAAGTCATTTTAAGTGACCAGGCTTATGTTGCACAATAAAGTCAAAATGATCTAGCCACAAAATCCATTTTTTAACTCTAGAATGGGACTATGTGAGGATCTTTTCATATTTTAACATCCCAAGTAAAATTTTCAGATATGATCTAATTAGAAATTTTACTGGTTTGAGATGGAGTCTAAAATGGAGCATTATTTTTTTTACAACAAGAATTTATTTGTGGATGGAAGGGTAATTAATCTCTTCTCCTCGAAAAGAACCTAAAGCATATGAGCATACACTCTCAACTCCATTAATTTTTTCAATTAGTACATCGGTCCATGTACTATTTGATGCATATGTCTCTATGATATAATTTCCTTCTCCAGTGGGTAAAGACAATGATGGAAGAATTTGGAACTTGTATTTTATCCTCCTAACAACTTCATTCATTGCATTATTCCAGGTTGGAGGATTATTTTTCAATCTATGTTGTAGAATTGAATTGTCATCTACATGTTCGAACAAAAAAGACTTTTATAGCCTTTGGATTTTAGCCTGAGGTTTTATGGGACTTAAGCGCATGGATTCGAACACTTAGGTGCTAGCACTTGCATGAGGATTTGGTCTCATGAGAAGGAAAATTGGGCGCTAAAGCTAAAGGAGCTAACGATGGAGGTTGGAACAGGGTTCTAACACTTGGTCACATAAAGGATAATTAGTGCTTGCTAATAAGCACTGAAATATAGTACTGAGATTTCAAATGTTGTGGAACATAGAAGTCCATACTCCATTAGAGGAGGAATTTGGGCCCAGAATGGAATATTTTTAGAACAGTCTTGATCCGAGATGCAACATAATATGTTTTAAGACTCTACATATGTGGGTTATAGGCCAGGAGGTCATCACAAATAATATAATTTCTTTTGGAAACTAGTGATATTTGATTGATGCAGAGAAAATAATGAAATGTATGAAAATCAAGAACATAAAAGAAGAATCTAGCAACATATTAAAAACAAGCCTCAATCAACCATGAGTTAAATTTGTGAGAATTTAAGTGAAATAAATACAAGATTGAATAGCAAAAAGTTCAAATGTTCTTTGCAAAGTAGTTGATTATAACAAATTTTGAATTTTCATATCTTAGTTCTCATAGTTGGGAACTTAGATCTTACCTCCAAGTAAGTTGGTACAATAACTTTGAAATATCAAGCTTTGACCAAAATTTGTGTTGCATTGTAGCCCATCAAATCAGAAGAGGTTCAAGAAGTCCCACAAGGCAAGTTTTGATCTCCACTAATTGCTTCTATGAGGGATTTTCTTTAAGTTGTCCTCTAAATCCCCTTCCCAATACAGTTGAATGCGCTCTAAGAGATATGGAGATAATGTCAAGTCTTTCCTTTCCAACAATGATTAAAGTGACAATGAATCATCCACACACATCATGACAACACAAAAATATTGTTTTGGGTCAAAGGTAGACATCAACAACAAGGTGATTTTCTTCTTGACAATGCATTATTCTCCTAAACAACAAGCAATTTCCTCCATTAAAACCCTCAAAAGAGTGGCCAACAACTACATATTACCTTCTCTAACCCATTGTTCAGCCCAGTATGTTGAGATTTAAGCATACTCTAACCCCTCTTTCGGCCCTTTGCATGCGTGATCCATTCGCCAATGGTATTATGTGGTTGTTCCTTGAATCCGTTGCCAAAAGAACGGCTTCCTCCCTGTTACCAGACCTACCCAAAGCATGAACACGCAATAGTAGACCAAATCAAAGCTTCCTCCTTGTTATCAAACCCACCCAAAGCTCAATGAAGAAATAGTAATCCAAATCGTGGCTTCCTCCTGTTATCAAACCCACTCAAAGCTAAAAAATGAAGACGCTAAAAAGGAACAGTAAACCAAATTGGCCTGACCTTTGATAGCACAGTTTGGAATTTGAATTTTTTTTTAAAATCATTTAATACAATAAGTCAAATAAGAAATAAGAGGAATGCAAAAACAAATTATAATAAGGACGGGTATTGTTTTTTCCAAAACAGTATGAGAGGACAATAATATTATTTTATTAAAAAGTGGGAAAGATGATTTATTATGAATACTTTATGTTTTGGTTTTAAAAGTACTCATAGTATTACCATGGTTAACTCTAGATTTCCATCCACCATTAAAAATGTGACTACTCACCATATTTAACTCAACCAATGCCAAGTCATCCCCCGAGGATGATGTCATCCTCTGAATTGTGATTGGCTCTTATAAAGTGGATTTTGGTGGTACATTTTTTGTTTTTGAGGCCCTTTTTTTACCTCAAAATTCCCCTAATGACCCGGTATGCCATAATCGTCTTGATGTGGTTGTGTTGTGTTATAGTGGGGCTTAGGGACACCTCTATTGTAAGACTTGGTGAATTCTTTGAAACTCTTCTTGTGCGAGAAATCCTTGGCAGACAAGATGGATCACCCGAGGGACTATGCAACAGAGAAGGGGATGTATGAGCCTAGAAAGTGAGTGACCGCAAGGAAGAGGATACTTTGATAACTCTTGTTATTTGTTTATTAGGGTCATGATCACAGTGAATATGTCAAAGGAAAAATAGTGAGCCAAGTAAATATGAAAGCCATATGGATGCAGATCCACTAATTACACAGATAAGTATTGTTTTGATATATACATTTCCTCTTGAATTATGAACATCAATGGATATGTATACATTGAAATGGTTTTAATATGCATGTTGTTTGATATTTTTTGTAGGCATGTGTTGGAATTCTAGGGGTCCATAAATAGACCATATTGTTAGGAAAAAGGGTACATTGTTGAAGTGGTTGAAAGATGAAAGCATGGAAGGTGTTGTTGAGATGTAGAGAACACCGACGACGATATTCCTATTTAAGGGGGAGGGGATGTAACACTCGATTTTTAATCCCCCTAATTAATTTATAATTAATTGTGATAATTAATGGTTATATTAGCATGGAGATAACATTGCCATGCTATGGCTTGTAAACAATGTAAATATGTAATTTAGAATCCAAACAGTTGACTCATGGGTGAATCCTTGAGTACTAGCCATGATACCACTAGAGGAAAATGATGAGGGAGCCTAAAAGGGATTCCATTATGCTGAGAGAACCCAAGCCTCTCAGCTCAATTATTTATTTTGGAAAGAACAAATTATTTCCCTTTATCCTTGATTTCAAAACAAAAATCAGTTAATGATGGAGGAATGGTAGTTGGACAACCAACCACCCTCAATGAATGGAAGCATGGAAGACCTGGTCAGGATAGCATAAAACTGTTATCCAGAGGTACAACAAAGTACCCATTTACAGTCCTTGGGTTTTCCCCATGAGTTCCTTTTGAAAAAAGAAAGGTAGGAAAATCACATGGGTGTGTGCTAAGGGAAGAAAATTCTGATTGGGGGAATGCATGAGCAGAGGTTGTGTAAGATAGAGAACCCACGTGTGTGTGGGAAGACATACGATAGTTTTCAGAGGAGCGAAAAATGATAACCTGAGAGATTCCCTAGTGGTATCATGGTTTGGCACGAGCATGGCCAGAATGCAGGGTTGAGTGCATCTGACCCTATAGTTGGGTGGAAAGGAATTCACCCATACTAAGTTGGTTGGTCACAACTTGTAAAACATATGAGTAATTTTATACGCAGTGTACCTGATTCTGGATAAAATGAATGGTTGTTTCTTGTGATTGCATTCATGAAGGGATATACTTGTATAATGGATTAAATAATTGTATTATTTGCAATTCTATTACGTTGGGTAAATATGTAACTATGCATGCCTAAACAAATCAACATAATTGTGTGGTTTTGAGTAAGAACCTGTAAGGAAAATGAAGGAATGAATGTTAAAAATTGAGTTGAAATGAAGTGTTGTAGTAAACCCTTAAAGGTACGATAACGTATCTGTAATAATGGTATGAAAAAGGTCAGATAAGGTCAATAACCATATCCTTTTCCCCTCCATTAAAATGGAAATATGGAAGGATATCAAACCCTCATTTGAGTATCAAGTGGCGAGATTATTACTTGTTGGTAACTTAGTTAAAAGAGCCTCGGGGAGATAAGTTAAGAACCCTTGCAAGAAGGTACAATGAAGGATTTCAGGACTGCTAAGTCTAGGAATAGACCTTCACTGGAAACCTTGATTAAACTTAAAAATAAACAGTAGCCATCGAATCAGAGAGGAGGTTAACCCCAGTCGTTCGATTTCAATCGAAGATTGGGAGATCGAGAGGCATAAGAGGAAAAGGTGAAAACATCCACGGTGACTCGGTGGGGACAGAGTTCCCATGTAGGGTTCCAACCGTTTGATTGTTTGTGAACAAGAGAGAGGTGATGTCACTGTGACAAATCACGTCGACATGGAAACCAACATACCTGAAGGGAAATACTATCGGCATTGGAATTTTTTACGGGTCAAGTGTGGGTCCCTATCCAAATTAAAACCCTTGAATGAGCGCCCTAAAATCTTAGTCGTTGGATCAGGGGACCACCAAATCTCCACCATTGATCCTTGTCATGAGAGGATAACCAGACCTTGAATTGTTGGGGATTTTGTTTGCGAGATATTTCTGGAGAAGCCCAAGGGGTTGGTGCCCGAGTGGCCCGTTGGGTCAAGGTTCTGAGGAAGGGTTCCCCTTCCCTTCCCTTATAAATTTTATGAAACGAGGAGGACATGTCATGTGCGAGTGATGTCAAGGTGATGAGGGTGTCAGGCATGGTAGCCAGTGAGCCACGGTAGTTGACGTGTGTGAGGATTTGGTTGCACGAGGTGAGAGTGGGCTCGATTGGGCACAAATACATTTGATTTGGCACCCTTAATTCTCGATCGTTGGATCTGAGGATAGATGGATCACAGTCGTCGATTTCTTAAGAAATATCAGGAGGTATTTTAACACCCCAGAGTACCAGAACCCCATAATAATTCCTCCTAGTCCAAGTTTTCCCCGATGCCCCGGTGGAGCAAGGTTCCGAGAAATATTCCATCCTTCCCTTGTTATTTTGTAAGCAGAGGAGAACACATGTTAATGATGACGGATAATGAAGACAAGCCAATGCACGGTGGACAAGGGTCAACACATAAGTGGAGAAATATCATGCCAATGATGTCGTCTAATGTCATGTCAGTCCATGTATCACACGATGAATGGTCCACGTGTCAGGGAGGTGTTATGCCATGTATCAAGGTAATTCAGAGTTTCGGCATTAGCGCAAAGTTCTATATCGAGTCATGTGTGCCATGTGTCAAGTCAGGTAGCGGTTCATGGCAGGGCCATGTGTCTGAGGTTCTAGATAGGCCACTGGATCACGCGTTTGAGGTTTGAGTGTGTGAGATGTTCTCAGGTGGGTTGGTGTCCCGATAGCCACGTGTCGAGCCAGAAAATAGGTCACGACAGAGCCATGTGTTCGAGATTCCATCGAGGCCACCAAATCAGGCACTTGGGGTATTGCACAGTGTAAGTTTACCTGGGGGGATAATACCCTAGTGGGTCAGTTCCCTAGTCGGTCGATCGCTCGGTGCCCTGGTGAGTTGGGTGGGTCAATCGCCTAGTGGTCGGTATACCAGATCAGAAGTGTTGAGAGTGGGAAAGTCGAAGATCTCGGTGGGATGATGATAGGTGTCATGCTAACAGTCACATCCACGCCAGAGGGTGACATGTTATGACATGTTAGTGCCACTTTGGATGGAACAAGTGACGTGGATCCATGTGGGTGCCATGTGGCGATGAGGTGGAAATGGTGAGAGAAGGCCAAAAAATTTAGAAGGCCATAACTTTTGATCCAGATCTCATTTTTTAGCATGGTTACAATCGTTGGAAAGATTTCGATGAGCATAATTCATCCGTGAGATTTATTTAGAGAAAGGAATCGAAGTGGAGAAGAGTAAATTTTGACACCCCACCAGCCTAAGTAAGGGTTAGGGGGTTGGGTGTGTTATACTAAGCAACATAAGTGGTTGACCAAAATGTTTAACAATGATTATGAGATCATTTATAAGAAGGAAAAAGAGAATGTGGTTGTTTATTCTCTTTCTATGAATTATGAAGAATAAGGGTCCCTCTTTTCACTCTCCTTCATTGTAGTTGATTAGTTAAATGTAGTTTACCATGAATGTTTCCAAGATCCCAAAATTTTCAACCTGATCCAATGATTTCAACAAGATACTAATGCATCTCTGGGATACACTTGGAAAAATGAGAAGTTGTGTTATAAATACCACCTATATTTAAGCAAACGGTCCCACTTTAAATCCATTGTGCTCTCTGAAATCCATGATTCGCCAACAATTGGGCATTTTATCTTTAACAAAACATATGAACAGATAAAACGTTCCTTTTTTTGGGAAGGCATGAAGAAGGACATACACACTTGTGTGGGCAAATGTGATACTTTCCAATGCAACAAGGGAGAAACAATCAAAACTCTAGGAACACTAAAACTTCTCCCTATTCCACTTGCTATATGGATCGATATCTATATGGAATTCATCGTCGGATTATGCAAATCTAGAAACAAACCATTCATCATGGTTGTGGTTGATCATCTTTCCAAATATGCTCATTTATATTCCCTCCAACACCCATTTAAAGCATCCACAGTGGCTCAAGTTTTCATGGACCATATCTTCAAAGTGCATGGAATGCCCCAATCTATTTTCTTTTACCATGATCCAAATTTTACTAGCAACTTCTTGCAAGATCTATTCAAGCTCCAAGGAAACCAATTGCATCTCATCACTTCCTATCATCCCCAGACTAATGGTCAAACTGAAGTTGTCAACAAGTGCTTGGAAACATATTTGTGGTGCTTTGTGTCTGAACGACCATCTCAATGGGTTCAGTGGTTACCATTCGTTGAATGGTGGTACAATACATCTTATCATGGTGCTAGTTGCATGACTCCCTTTGAGGCGGTCTATAGTAAAAAACCACCCTTTGTATTATCTTACCTACCTAGTGTCTCCAAGGTCTAGGAGGTGGAAAAAATCGTTGCATTCCGAGATGACATTCTACGTACCCTCAAAGAGAATTTATTCATGGCTCGGAATCAAATGAAGCAACAATCTTATCATTTTTGTTCTGAACACCATTTTTCTAAAAGGGATCAAGTGTTTCTTCCTCTACAACCATATAAGCAAACTTCCCTCAAAGCATATCACTGCCAGAAACTTGCTCCAAAGTTTTATGACCCTTATAAAATCCTTAAGCGTGTAGGGCATGTGGCTTACAAGTTAGCCCTTCCCAATCACTCTAAGCTCCATCCATTTTTTCATGTTTCTTTCTTAAAGAAATTAATTGGAACCAAGTGTCAGATTCAAAATAGTCTCCCTGAATTGGATGAAGAAGGATCCATTTGGTTGCAACCACAAGAAATTCTGGCCCAACGTGAGTGTTGTCTCCGCCAGCGCACAATTCAAGAAGTTTTAGTACAGTGGAAGGATACACAACCTAAGGATGCCACATGGGAGTGACTCAATCATCATTCTGCAACAATTCCCACATCTCAATCCTTAAAGACAAGGTTTCTCTTTAAGGGGGAGGTCATGTTAGGGTCCTAACCTCCCTAACCCCTTAAGTAGATAGAATAATATGTTTTTCTATGTAATAAAGGTCATCATTAGTAAATAAGGTTTATGTAATAATGTGAACATGTATAATGTAAGAAGACTTACTAGAAGGTTTTGCCTCTAGAATGTTCTCAAGAAGATATAAATAATATATATAGGGATAGAAAGCATGAAAAAGCTTGTCTTGTTGAATCATTTGTACTCGAGCGCTACTTTGTTGGAGGTTGCCCCCTCAAAGAGGCAAGTGAACATTATTCTCAGGATAATAAAGTTATCATCTTTCATATATATATTGTCATTATGCTTACTATTTTGTCTCTTTCTTCTAACCATTTTGGTAATAATTGTGCTACTACTTTGCATATTTCCTTTTGGTACCTTAAAATATGGAGTGGAGCCGATATAAGAAATATTGAGAGATGACATGAACCATGGTTTCGAAAGAATGTGTACTATTAATGAAGCAATCCTACTATGGTGTGCTTTTTTATTTACATGGTCATGTTTAAATGTTTATTATATTATAAATGTAGATATACTCAATCTCACTTTATTTATATGTTTGTATATGGAACATGAAGGAGTGCAATGCCAAACTCAAGCTAATCAACAAAATATTCCAAATAACCCAAGTACAATATCTCGTACAAGTGATGAAGAAATGATGCATACAAGTAGTTCAAGCAATGACATCATTTCAAGCGATGAATGATGATGATTGAAATCAAATGTTGCAGATTGTATATTTTGGAATGTTTGTTTGTGAAGATCGGACATGTTTAATGTGGACATATTGTCCCAATTGGATGTTGACGTGCTACCAATAACTATAACATTTTTTTCTAGACATTTTGAATATTGTGGACCTTTATGTTGTCCCATTTTGTGTAACAAAGGGTCTCTTATTTGTAGATAATAAAATGATTTTCTTATTCTATTGCATTGTCTAGTGTCGTAAAATTTTACATTGTTGATTAAACATATGGATGATTTACATTGTTTCAATGAACAAAGTTGTAATTAATTGGTATATTTGTTTAAATGATGCAATACAGTAATGCAATGATTATATCCAAATGCAATAATTAAAATATGAAACCCAATATTGTTATAAAAAATATTTGATTTTTTTATGAATAATTGACATTTTGTAGAAAAACAAGAAGATGCATTTGCATACCCACAATGTAGAAAAATTCAGCACTAAAACATATCACTGCATTGTATTCATTTGAACTCAATGGTGCAGTACATACCTACTTACATATCATTGGGTTTAAATGAGTATTATGCACCGATGCGAGAAAAATGTAATAAGAGCACCAATGCTCCTAACGACAACAAAAGCACCACTTTCTTTAATGATACCATTATTGCTTCTATTACTATTGTTGTTATCATTACAAGAACTTGTGGTGCACAAGCTAATATACACATTGATGCTTTTACATATGTAGTACACATCGATGCTTTCATTATATAAACGACACATCGAGGCTTCATAAATATAATACACACTTGTGTGTAATTTATTTTTTTTAATCTTTGATGCATATCAAGATGTGTTGCAGTGGTGCATTTCTCAATAGAAGTGCCCCAATGCTTTCAATATCTAAAATACATATCGGGGCTTCATAAATATGTTGTACACATCGATGCTTAGTATATGAATTTTTGAGGCATCGATACATATCATCTAGTAGCACACCGGTTCGTTTTATATATAATTGATGCATCGATGTGCCATATTGATATAAGCACACTGATAAAAAACCCTTTGTTAGAACCTCTAGCCACCCATAGTTTTTAGTTATAGTGGAAATTCATTAAAACCTCCACCTCCACTATCAATTACAAAATTTGTAATGATTTTTCTTTTGATAATTTTACCCAATGTTATAATACTAAAAACCACCTACGCGAAAATATGTTTTCCTTATAATAAATTGATATCCACACACCTTTACAAATTCATATAATTATAAATGAAAACAAGCAATATCATTCCAAATATCAAAATTGTTAATGACACCTCTTTAAACTCAACTAAAACATTCCAAATGACAACAACTAAAAATCATCTAATTTTCCTTATAATAAATTGATATCCACACACCTTTGCAAATTCATATAATTATAAATGAAAACAAGCAATATCATTCCAAATATCAAAATTGTTAATGACACCTCTATAAACTCAACTAAAACATTCCAAATGACAAGAAACCCACACCTACATACTCATCACAATTATATAAAGTTTATGCATGCTATTATTAGCATCCATTCAACATAAAGTAGCATCCATTCAACATAAAATGGGAGTGATATCATGATGGACACAATAAATTTAAGAATGAAGAAAAAATTAGCAAAAATCTTACCAAACATAGGCGAAAAAAGGATTTCCCACCAATGATTCTAAATAAAAATTGGTAGCTAGACCTATAACTACCAATTGACAATTGTAGATTTTTTTACTCCATATCATATCATTTACATTTTTTTTTGGTCAAACTATGGTGTTTCAATTATTATATTATTTTCAAGAATTTGCAATTGTTAGCCAACTCCAACTCAACGTTAATATAATTGTCGCTTTCCTCCATAATAATAGCTATAATAATGGGTTTTCCTTGAAGAGCACCTTTTTAGGTTGATTTTGTGTTACACTCAACTTGAAATGGGTTGGAATAAGCATTTTTTTTTATGTTACAATCCATTTTAATCTTTCTTTTTTTTCTTAATTTCTTTAGAAATTACTCTTAAATATTTTAAAAATCTTTTATATAATTTTTGCGCCTTGTAACTTAATAACTTTGTAACAACTTTTCCCCCTTATACTTTGATAAGTTTATGAATTTTGTGGATACCTTAGAAACTCCACTATTTTAATAAATTAAAAACTTATGTTATAACTTTTTAATTGAGTTTTTACCCAATAGAACTTGGCTAATAAAAATATTTATGGACAAGTTACGACGACCTTTGATTTGAGTTTTTTTGGGTCATTATTTGGTTCATTTGTGACTCCTCTTGTCCTCTAGTGACAAGTGATTTGGCTTGAACTTCCCTTCACACGGACAACAAAACTCAATGACAGCTTGAGTGATTGAGTTTAGGCAGCGTGATTTGGCATTCAACTTTCCTTGATAGAATGGCACAATATCACTCATTGGCGGGACAATTTGGCTACGACAGAGTTTTCATGTATCAAAATTAGCCGTTGTCTAATTTATGAATTCATACATATTTATTGTAATTTTTGTTACGACGCTTGATTTTTTTATTCAACTTTTCTTAAGATCCGATTTGTTTTCAAAATTTGCAACTCAATAAATTTTATTAACAAACTTTTAAATTATAAATGAGACTAGGTTGTGGTCAAAGACTCGGTTTAGAGAAAATATGAAGAAAAAAAAAATTGCTAAACTGAATTATACAGGGATTGAAAAGTGTGTTCATGAGTTGGAATCAAGCTTGACTCTTATACTAGTGAAATGAACAATAATTTATTTTCTAATGAATATCCAATATAAGAAGGATAATAAGTTGAAATCCGTATATGTAATCAATAATAAATAAGATAAATGATTGAATAATGATGAAAAATGTCATATAACTATATATCTATGTACAATGACCAATCCAATGGTTGTAATGTCCTTAATTAGGTCATGTCCCTTAATTAGGTTGTGTTTTAACTTAATTGTTATTATTTATATATTTTATATTCATTATAGAACCACTTAAATATGCCCTAAGTAAACTCTATGTAAAGATGGTGGAGGACTAGCAACTTATGGTAGTCGAGGTAAATTACATTAATTATGTCTTTAAGTGTGAGAATCAATTTTGCTTATAAGTGTGATAATTCAATGCTCACTATTAATTGCAAATATTTTAATTCCAATTTATTTGTTCTCACATTGACCTTCATAAGAAGAAGAAGAAGAATAAGATGATGGTATGGCTTCAAACCATGACCACAATGTTGGTGACACATCAAGATGTGATCAATGTAACTTTAGTGAAGATTTTTTATTTGATTTATGCACTCTTGTAGTTAAGCTTAATATTTCCTAGAGTGGCAAGAAACCACTTGCTTATACTGATAACATATATCATTGTGTATATTTACATAAGATTATCATTTCCCATGGGTTGATGGTAGACCACTCGTTACATAGAAAAAAATGACATATGCATATCAATCACTATGAATTTATAGATATATTTGTATTTATCCCATGTATGCATGAGTATTAAACTATACTTTTTGAATGGAGTATAATGAAAATTGCTTAAGAAAAAATGATAATGAATATATTGTTTAATAAATCATTATTTAATTATAAATTAACATTTTTAATGAAAAATATTTTGCAATGCAATGTAATAGAAAATGAAAAAGCGATGCAATTACAAAAGCAACATTAATATGACACAAAAATGATGCTCAAGTGTCATTTTGACGCACAAAATGACACAAAGTATTATTTCAATGCACAACAACTATTCAAGGTTTGACACCCCAAAATGCATATGATTTTACGTCAAAATTTAAAAAAAAATGGAAGCAACACAAATTTTGACACTCATACCCTATATTGTAGTAGTGTTCTCATGGTGTGATCCCAAACCCTGGATGGTTTCTTGTTTACCAAATACTTGTGACTTAAGTTGTTGATTGTTTTGTTCGATCTTCTCTAACCTAGCTTCTAAGCCCCAAATGATCTCTTGGTTATTGTGGTCACTAAGTCTAAAGATCTTCTATAGGTCACTTTAGTTTCTTTATTCCATGCCAAAGCACCTAGAATTCCACCTTGAGCTAACTCTACATTGTTATGTCCTCTAATAGCCTTGTTATCAGACCTTAGCCCTTATCTTTGGATAAATCATATTGTTTCTCTCTCGTCATGCAGTTAATCTTTTTCCCTACCTTGTGTTCATTCGGGTCCTTTATCATTGTTAGTTAAAAAAATAATGAACATGTCATCTTGACCTAGTCCATCTTGACCTAGTCCTTCTAGGATTCCAAAGTTATGTTCCTCCCAAATTTACTAATGTGTTTCCCTTAACAGGACTATTCGTGCATGTCGATTTCATAGTCACCATGTCCTCTTATTCGCTTCTTTGTTCAAAACCACACTACATATATTAAATGAGCTTATACATAGAACATAAATAACAAACAAGACAAATGTATTTTAAAAAGGGTTTAATGATACTTCTTTACGGCATTCAAGCTCTCTCTAGGCATGATTTAAAATAGTTCATGGGATCCCTCTACTTGCGATTGGAATTTGTGTGGGTACCTACTATCACTATCTTTACTTCCGCCTTGGTCGAAGTATGTCAGTGGAACTTCGCCCTAGTCTGCTTAAACTCCACCTTAGTTTGCCTTGTCTACTCAAAGTCCAAAATCATCCCTCGTATGCCCTATATAAATATATACTCACTAACAAGTAAGGTAAAGGGAAATCCCAAATGTGTTACGCCTAAATGGAATATTAAGAAAAGTTATGGGAAACGCAAAAATGTATTATATTATGTTAGATATAAAAAGATATGGTAAAATTTTGAAGGGAAAATATACACACGTATACAGCCTTAGGGATGGTGGGTGGTGGGAGTTAGCACATGCATACGAAAGGTGAGTGTGTGCAATAGAGGGTGAGTTGAGAGCTTGCATGTTCACCCCAATCATTATCCTCTTTTCAAGGTGAAAGTGTTCATGTGTGTGGTGTATGTGATTTAAATTGGGTTTTTAAAGATTTGAAAATAGTAAAAGTAAATTTTTTCGTTAATTATGGGTTTAAAACCCTTTGGTTTTTCTATGTTTAAGGTTTCAATTCATGTCATGGAGAAGCTTTTTGTTCCTTAGAAAATGGTAAAATGCAAAATCTATACAGGTTTATAACTGTGAGGAGGTATGGACATAAGGAGGGGAACATGTTGCTCCACACACCACACACCACACAAGACGTGGGCTGAAAGGATTTTTTTTAGGCTATAATAGAGCCACACATAGCTTTGTGTGTGACACTATGGACTACGCAGTGAAAGGAAACTAGGAAGAGTACATGCCACTTGCTTTGTGAGCTTAAAGGTAGCAAAAGCATGTAGAGGTTCACATGCAGTAATGTGGACCATGCAACATAAGGGAACAAGGTAGAGAATGACGTGAACCACAAATGAAACAAGGCACAATGTGAGGATTAATACATGTGGTGCCTTTTGTACATGGAGGAAAGAAGGGGAGTCAGAGGTGGCACATCGCCACACTCTGCACTCTACATGTAGAGTAATAGCGTAAGGAAAGGACCATGTGAAAAAAAACACAAGATAGCTCTCCCTTTACATGGAAGAAAGAAGGGGGGCCATGAGCCATTGAAGGTCAATACATAGTTGGCACACGACATGGTCACATCAGGTGGTGCCACGTGTACTAGGTGACCAATCAGAGGTCACCATGTGGCAAAAATGAAAGAGGCCTGAAAGGTCATTTCCTTAACACAAATATGTGGTTTTTTTACGTTCGGAACGTTGGAAGAGAAAATGGAGGCTTGTGATCTAGATGGTTGGGTTTACCTAACCACTCTTGGGAATCCTTTGGCCTTCCATTGGAGGAAGGAGATAAAAAGTGATGATGATAGCCAAAGGGGTTCCATTGAGAGAAGTAAGGTTCATGTGAAGAAGATTGAGAGGGAAAACATGTGGTGTGAAGAAGAGGAGAGTATTAGACACATTTGTGCCATCTCATTGGTCTTGATTATTTTAAGGAGCTGCCATTAGCAAAGAGAGCCAATTCCAATGAGGAAGGAGACATTCTTTCAATTGACTATGAAGGATATCTAGAGTTTGTGCAGAGAGGGAGAAGTCATCCTAACCTTTCAAGCCATTGCCAGAGCCAAGATTCCATAGCAAAATAAGGACAAACTTGTTGTTGTGTATACAATAGAAGATCACCTACAATTGGATGGTGATTATTTCTTTTAAATAAGAGGAATCCATTTTGCTTGGTCATAATCCAAAGAGAACAATATTTTTTCCTAGTTGAGTGTATCAAGAATAGATTAAGTGTGTTTCCCTCTCCTTTAGCCTTGATTCATTGTCATAGGAATAGTAGAGATTTATCTAAGCCTAGTTTGCAATCCATTGCTACATGAGATTCTTTGGAGCCAAGAAAATTTCATTTTCAATGTTGGTTTTCATGTTTGGGTTTCCAAGATAAAACTTATGTGTTCTATAATGTGTGATTGTACGACTTTGTTGTTTTGTATTCGTTGTCTAAATACACAGTGGAATATGAATATAGAAAATGCACATGATTAAGACTATTACACAACAAAAAATTGTCCAAAATAGAGCACAACGAGGTTAAATAAACCCACACGATGAAGAGCATTTAATTTTTCATTTCAAAATTGAATAGCATCCATAGAGGTGAATTGACTTGGACATAGGTTGAGAAATTAAAAATCATATTGGTATCAAAGGGGTGTATTTAGGAACATTGGAAGAGTTGAAAACCATCAATGAGAAAATTTAGGAAGATAATCAACAACTAAGGGAGAACATGTACCAATGAGAGAAGAAGATTGAAGACTTGTAATGTTAGCTCTAGACCTCAGAGGATTTTATGGGTTCAGTGAGGGAACAAATGGTAAGACTCCAAAACTCAATCACTAATGCCACAAAGAGCTGGGATTTGTTTTGGTGTTCAACTTATGCAATTACAAGAGAAGGTGATTCAATTGGGAGGTCACCAAGATAAGAGGTGTAAGCACAATTGCAACAAGAGTTAGAAGCAAGAAGGAAATGTTAAAAAAACTTCAAGTACAAGTTGAAGTAATGGAGGAAGATGCAAAACCCCTCACTTCTACAATAGATGTTTGCACCATGACTTAGAAAAATGTGGTAAGCACATCCTTCCAAAACAGTTTTTATTCGAATTCAACAAAAGTGTATTCTGGTAGTTTTGAATTGCATGCCAAGGGTATAGGCTCTAAATTGTTGATGAAGTCGATGAGTTATAATGGCCAAGGACTTGGCAAGAAAGGCCAAGGGAAAAAGACCCCATTGTAGTGTAACCTAAATTGAAGCATGCAAGCTCAGGGTTTGGTGGTAGAGAAGAAGTGGATGAATGCTCCACAGTTGTGAAGGATTATGAGTGTGTGGAGGGGAAATAATGCAACCTATCTCTAAAGTGTTTGGCTTAAGAGAAACTAAGACCACCAAGATCACCTTTGTCAAGGAAAAGGAGACTGAAACAATGGCCACTTCAAGTGAAGAAAAGACAACAATAAATGTGTTAGGAACCTAACCTCCCTAACCCCTCACGTAGGTAGAATAATATATTTTCCATGTAATAAAGGACAATAGTAATAAGGCCTAATAGTAAGGAAGAATAAGTCAATTGTAAGAAGACTTGATAGAAGCTTCTGCTTCTAGAAGATCTTCCTCTAGATTGTTCTTTTGGTAGATAGATTTAGTATAAATAGGAGTTGAGGGCATGAAAAGTTTTTGTCTTGAGAATTATTGTAATAGAGCGTTGCTCTGCTAGAGGTTTCCCCCTCGAATAGGCAAGTGAACATTGTTTCCTATCAATAAAGGTATTATTTTGGTGTTGCGGTTTCATCTATTGTGTTGTTCCGTTGTTATTCTCTGCAAAAAAAAAAAAATTGGCTATTATAATAGATCCGGTACCTTACAAGTGGTATCAGAGCACTTTCCTTGGCAAAAAATTGTGGGTTATTTTTTTTCAAGGTAGAGACGTATTCTGACGTCTTAAAGCTGCAAAGATCTATCGTTTAGCGCATAAATACGCGGTCGGGGAAGCATACACACAGGAACTACAAGTGGTACTTAAGCGCACATTGTTGGCCACCCTTGTAACCCATGTTGGTACCCCTTCGAGTGGTAGCGCATCAGACAACACCTGTATACGGATCGACCTAGATATCTTGAATTCCTCCATAGATAAACCAATCGGTCGCCTGACTGCTATAGTGACACCAAGAACAACACTCGGGAATATACTCTCTAGTACCTGGGTAGTTGGGTAATACAGCGAAGGGCACAATCTAGCCTCCTTATTTGGTGCCCTAAGATATTGGGTCGAGTACTATTGTTGGACCCCCCATGTATATCAGAGAGCTATAGCACAGGGAAAACCCTTGTTTGTAGAAACCCAAATGTTTTATCAGTGGCCTCAAGGAGAATGCTTTATCAGTGGCCTTAAGGAGGAGATTTGTTCCCACGTCCTCATGGCTCACCCCAAAGTTGGGTGGAAAATACTAAAAGAGATAAGGAAGCACAACAGGTTGTCTCTTCTCAAACCAGAAAACCCTCCTTTATTCCTCTCCCTAAACCAGACACTCCTGCTCCTCCTTCCACTCCACTAAAGATCCAGAAATTGACCCGAGTAGAAATGGTTGAATGTCAACTCAAGGGCCTTTGTTATAATTGTGATGAAAAATATTTTCCTGGGAAAAAGTGTAAGGAACAAAAAATTTGAATGGCCATCTCTGAGGATGTTTCTGAAGAAGAGGTTGAGGCTCCCCCTGTGGTCGAGTCACCTGACTCCACCCTCAGACCCCCCAGAAGTTGAACCGATCATTTCCTTGAATGTTCTTACTAGCTTCTCTGCTCCCAAAACCCTCAAGATAATTGGTTAGATTAAGCATAGGAAGGTCATCATCCTCGTTGACAGTGGCAGCATCCATAATTTTACTCATCGACACATTGCCCAAGAAACTAATTGCTATATCTGAGCAGTCAACAACTTTCAAATCATGATTGCCAATGGCAGGTCCATGAAATGTGGGGGGCATTGTGAAAATGTGCATCTCCAAATTGGTCAATACCACATGAAATCTCGTATGTTTGCTATCGACATGGGTGGTTGTGACAATTTTTTGGGTGTTGAATGGTTAAGGACTTTGGGCCCCATTCTCATGGATTTTAAGGAATTAACCATGCAATTCAACCAGGAGGGCCAACAGTATAAGTTCCAATGAATCACAGTCGGTTTCCTTGAGATCATTAGTTCCCATCGCATGGAAAATCTCCTCAAAAACATTCATTCCATCATTATTGCACAACTTCATTCCATTCAAGCCACTGAGACACCCTATGTGCATCCTGAACTCCAATACATCCTCTCCAAACATCAAGATATTTTTCCAATCCCCAGATACTTCCTCCTTCCTATGGTTTTCATGATCATTCCATTCCCCTCATCCCTGACAACCTTCCTCCCAATGTTCATCCATATCGTCATCCCTTTGCCCAGAAAAATGAAATTGAGAAAATTGTTCAAGAATTGTTCGCCGCAGGCATTATCCGTCCTAGTACTAGCCCCTATTATTCTTCGGTGGCCATGGTACTTAAGAAAGAAGGATCTTGGTGCATGTGTCCTGACTTTTGCGCCCTCAACAAACTCACCATCAAAGAAAACTTTCTCATTCATGCCATTGATGATCTCTTGGATGAATTAAGTGGTGCCCAGTTCTTTACTAAACTTGATCTTCATTTTGGCTTACCACCAGAGATGTATGAAAGAGGCAGACATTCCTAAGACTGCATTTCGAACTCATGAGGGCCACTATGAGTTCTTGGTCATTCCCTTTGGCTTGTGTAATGCTCCCTCCACTTTCCAAAGCCTCGTGAATCATGTCTTTCGTCCTTTTCTTCGTCATTTTGTCTTAGTTTTCTTTGATGATATTCTCATCTATAGTAAAACCTAGACAACCCATCTTGTTCATGTAGATCGAGTTGATGGCGCGACGCTCCTCAGCCTACCCCATAGGATCCCTACGCCTGACCTCCCGGTCTTCAAGGATCGTTCAAAGTTCACCTTTGAGACGAATTGGCTCTTTGGACTCCCAATGGAATCCCTGTGAAAAACCCGATCCACAGGTCCTTTCTTCACCCACACGGCTTTTCTGCACTAAGCCGTGATCTTTCCCTGATGACAATTTCAGGTTTCGGGGTTTTGAAATCCTCGATGACAAGAGTTCTTGTCCTCTCGAACTCCCGATCTCTGATGAGCAATTTCACCGATATGCGCCCTTTACGCGTTACCCCTCCTGGCTATGCTCTGGTCCATGTGACCGCTAATTCATAAGACCACAGCCTTCTCCTTCTTTCAGGGTTTTGGACTTCAAAATCCCGATGTGCTCCAACTTCCATTAGCCCTCCAGGCTAGACTCCTGGCCCACATGACCACTATCTCACAAGACCGCAGCCTTGTCTCCTATCGGGGTTTCGAACATCGCAATGTCGAAATGCCTAAACATTTTATCCCCGGAATCCCCGATATCTCGATATGACGTCAGCTTCCGCTAGTCCCCTGGGCTAGACCTTTTGGATCCATACGACCTCCCTCTATATGACCGCAGTCATACCTCCTCTCGGGGCTTCGGGGTTTCAAATGTTGAAATGCATTTTCCCACGGGATTGTCGATCCCTCGAATCCCGATTCTCCGCTAAGCTGACAGTTGGCTCCCACAATGGCGCTTCCCTCCTTATCGGGGTTTCGGACATCACGATTCCGAAATGCATAAACACCTCTTGTCACCAGGATTCCCGATATCCCGATGACCAAAATGTCGATAGACGACTTCCTGTCAGGCCTTTCCCCGATGGCTCCCATTGCTGTCGCGCGTCCTCCTCTGATGGACAGTCCTAGTTAACTCTCGGGATTTCGAGACTTAAAATGTCCCGACTCTCACAACCTCAGGAACTCTGATTTCCCGAGCACCGATATCCCGATGTCTAGTGCCCGGATCTCCAAAATGGACGATCACGTGACATGTGTCCTCTCTCAGATGGACGGCCCAGATTTGTGTCAGGGTTTTCAAGGTGGACTTACCCGATCTCCAATCCATGGGAATGTCGATATTTCGACTCCCGATGCCTCGATCTCCGCCACGTGTCTCCACTAACGGGCGGTCCATATCATTCCCGGGACTTTTACTATGGAAATCCCCGATCTCCTGTCCTCAAGACTCCCGATTCCACGAACACTGATATCCCGATGACGGTTGGGACATATGCCTGGCCTGAGAAGGGTTAAAACCCGTCCACTTCCTGTCCGATCTGATGGCTGACGGGATTTCTGAATGAGATCCAACGGCTGACGGGTATGTGAGTGAGATCCGACGACTGACAATCTCCTCTTCTGTGCGCTTCTCCTGATGCCTTCCTAGACGTGAAAACTTTCCAACGGTCCATATCTCCTCGGTCGATTCGACGGCTGTCATTGCTCCTCCTGAGCTTCTGCGCACTTCTTCCCAGACTTGGAAGAATTTCCAAAGATTCAAAAGGCCTCGGCCTTTGTTCTCTCTTTTCTGCGAGCTCCACGATCCTGAGCTTCACTGCGTGTATGAAAACGTTGTTCCTCCTGAGCTTTGCTCCTTTCGAATCCTCGAAGGATTCTGCAACTCCTGCGCCTCTGCAGGGTCCTTACGCACACATAGTGTTGTCTCTCCTGAGCTTCTCACACGCTCAGACCCCTAAGGGATTTTTGTCTTTCTTCCTTCTCTCCCACAAATGGAGAATATATTGGATTCCCTCCTGGCTATCCTCAGCCTCAAGCAACTTCTTGTTGAGCCTTCAGGGTGTTCAGCAACCCTGTGAAGATCCCTCAATGGATTCTTCCTCAAATTCCAGAACTCAAAGAGTTCTCTTCTCTTATGTGCCTATCTGCACACTTACTCGATGCCCACCTGGCAGAGTGTCTTCTTCCAGAACTTCCAGCAGTTATGTCTCCTTCTCCTGTGCACCTATGCACTCACTCGATGCCCACCTGGCAGAGCTCTCAGAATCCTCCGTGATTCTGGTTCTTCTTCGAACTCACAGCAAAGTCCTTCTTCTGTGCACTCCTTTCACTGGCTCAATGCCCACCTGGCAGAGCTCTCATAATCCTTAGTGATTCTGGTTCCTTTTGAACTCACAACAGAGTTCTTTTCCCTCTATGCCTACCTACACAATGTCTCGATGCCCACCTGACAGAGTGTCTTCTCATGGAACTTCCTACAGTCCTGTCTTCTGTGCACCTATGCACCTGCTCAATGCCCACCTAGCAGAGCTTTCAGAATCCTCAGTGATTATGGCTTCTGTCTGAACTCACAACAGAGTTCCTCCAACTGCACCTTGTGCCTATGCTCAATGCCCACTTGGCAGAGCTTTACAAAACTCACAATAGAATTTTGTCTGCAACTGTGTCTCTCATACACAGCCTTGCCTCCAAGGTATTCAGCAACCTTGAGGTCTTCATTGAGTTGTTGATTCCAGTTCCTGTGCCGCAGCACGTCTTTGTCTAAACCCGCAGAATTCAGAAGTGCTTTAATGCACCGGTATTCAGAGACCGCAGTACTCTGTCACGCCCTCCTGGCATGAAACCTCAAATACCTTCACCTGAAATCAAAACAACATGCAAATGCCTAGCATACATTCACAGCGTATAAATAACACTCACAGACATCCATTCAACACAGAATAATGCAGGAAAAACTGCTCTTTGTATTAAATATGGCAAATGCCTGTATTTACAATATGTTCCTGAGCACAGCCTGTAACAAGGTCTCGGCTCTTCTCTCTTCTGCTCTCTACATGCAGATTCTCTACTCTTCTCAACTCAACTCTTCATCCCTACAAAATGAGATCCGAAATCTCTTTTACCTGAGGGGGCTCTTCGAGCTCTTCCCTCCAACCTACCTACCCTATTCAATTACATTGAATGGGTTGTCTAGTCCAGCATCTGGATCTAGATCTCATCCATACAAACATTTAAGGCCGATCTTATATACAGCCTGCACAAAGGCACAGCTCACCAGCTTAAACATTAAATTACATTCAATTCAGATTTTAAATGAGGACTGCGCCTCTCTCTTCAGCTTTGAATGCACGTGCTCGACATGGTTGGTTGGCTGATGTGGAGAGATGCTCCTGCATCATACTCCTCAGCTGCAAAATTCATGAGCTCCTGCTCATGAGCTTCCCCTCTCATCTGTTGGAAATCCTCCTGGATCCCAAACAAATATATGGAGCTGTTCATCTGCTCTATCTTGTTGCTGCTGTTGTTGTTGCGCTGCTGTTGCTGCTTCCTTCCTTCTGCTCAGCCTCTCCTCGCTGGTAGTCTCTGTTGACCTCGACATCAACCTTATGATCTCTTCTATCACTTCATCCAGCTGCTCCAGTGGCTGGCTCTGTTTTTGCAGTCTCCCCAGCTGAAAAATTTTGGCACATGAGCAGATCATCATGATCTCCCATGCCTCCTTCATCAGTTTCCAACTTCACCTGTTGGATGTGCACGCTCTGCACTTTTACCCTCTCTTACAGGGCTTCAACCTGTTGCCACAGATCAGCCAAACTAATGTTGTCTGCCCCTTCTTCCTCTGCTTCTGCAACCTCCCATGTTGCAGTCTTTTTAGTCTCCTGGCTGAAAATATCAAGCCATTCCTCAGAATGCTCATCATCCTCTCCTGCTTCTTCTGTTTTCAGCTTCAATGCTACAGCTTCCTCAGCTTCCTGGCTGAATATGTTGAGACACTCCTCAGAATGCTCATTTTCTTCATCTGCTTGGGTAGCTTCAAAAGTCTGCTCCAAACCCTCTGCTCTCCTTACAATCACAGCTGACTGTTCTGTTGTTGTTGTTGCACCATCTGCAACACAGACTTATGCCTCCCCTTGGGAAAATGGTAGGAATACTCCAATTCCCCCAATCATCAGAATATTATCCTGATCTTCCTCCTCTGTCAGTTGCATCTCTTGATCTAAATCCATCTATGAATTTATGAGACCCTCTGACAGTCTCATCTGCTTTGTCAGCTCCTCGGGCTGATTCCAACTCACTTCTGAGTTCATGAGACCCACAGATAGTCTCATCTGCTCATCCCTGCCCACCTGGCAATATGGGATGCTTACACTGCTCTCCTGGCAGACTATGAGATCAACCGATCCCATCTTCATCAGCAACCCTTGCTGAATTGAACTCACCTCCGAGTCCATGAGACTTTTAGATAGTCTCGAATTTTCATCTCTGCCCACCTGGCAATTTGAGATGTTTCCACTACCCTCCTGACAGTCTTTGAGATCCCACAGTGACCTCCTATCATTGCCCAGCTGGCAATGTGAAATTCCTCGGCTGTCCTCATGACAGTCTCTGAGATCCCGCAGCGACCTCATCTCGTTGCCCACCTGGAAAACTGGAATTTCCTCCCTGCCCTCCTGGCAGTTCTTGAGATCTTCAGCTGATCTCTATTCACTGAGATCTCTCCCAGTCTCTGGTTCACATACCTGAACCATTTCTTCTTCTGGTCCATTGAGGTTTTCAGCATACCTCAACCACCCTTTCAACAACCTGCGCTGCCCTCTGACCATCAACTCCTTGACTGGCCATTTTGGTTTCGGCTTCCTCATGGGCCATTCACGCATCCATCTCGACCTCTTATCCTACCGCATTTGCAGTTTGAGCTTCTCTATGTCTTCTTTTAATTCATAGATCTCTTTGTCCATTTCTGCAAGTTTTTTTGCCTTGCTCTTCCTCCCAGCATGCCTATGGCCTTCAGTAACCATGGTGTTGTCTCTGTCTTCTTTCCTAGCAAACCTGCTGCTTTCACTCTGCACCAAGAGCGTTACCAGCTTCATCCTCCTACAGTCTCCCTGACTGCTTTCTTGATTGTCGCCTACCTGCAAACAATCATCACAGAGTCTCCAACGCTCTGTCTTCCTTTACCTTCTCCCTCTGCTTGAAATATACAAACAGAGTTCTAGCTCTGATACCACTTGATGTGTGTATCAAAGTGCTCTTTACCTCTTCCTACCTAAGATATACAGACAAGAATCAAGCTCTGATACCACTTGATGGCGCGACGCTCCTCGGCCTACCCCGCAGGGTCCCTGTGCCTGACCTCCCGGTCTTCAAGGATCGTTCAAAGTTCACCTTTGAGCTGAATTGGCTCTTTGGACTCCCAATGGAATCCCTGTGAAAACCCCGATCCACAGGTCCTTTCTTCACCCACACGGCTTTTCTGCGCTAAGCCATGATCTTTCCCTGATGACAATTTCGGGTTTCGAGGTTTCGAAATCCCCCGATGACAAGAGTTCATGTCCTCTCGAACTCCTGATCTCCAATGAGAAATTTCACCGATACGCGCCCTTTAAGCGTTAGCCCTCCTGGCTATGCTCTGGTCCATGTGACCGCTAATTCATAAGACCGCAGCCTTCTCCTTCTTTCGGGGTTTTGGACTTCAAAATTTCGATGTGCTCCAACTTCCGTTAGCCCTCCAGGCTAGACTCCTGGCCCACATGACCACTATCTCACAAGATCGCAACCTTGTCTCCTATCGGGGTTTCGAACATCGCAATGTCGAAATGCCTAAACATTTTGTCCCCGGAATCCCCAATATCCCGATATGACGTCAGCTTCCACTAGTCCCCTGGGCTAGACCTTTTGGGTCCATACAACCTCCCTCTATATGACCGCAGTCATACCTCCTCTCGGGGCTTCGGGGTTTCAAATGCTGAAATGCATTTGCCCACGGGATTGTCGATCCCTCGAATCCCGATTCTCCGCTAAGCTGACAGTTGGCTCCCACAATGGCGCTTCCCTCCTTATCAGGGTTTCGGACTTCGCGATTCCGAAATGAATAAACACCTCTTGTCACCAGGATTCCCGATATCCCGATGACCAAAATGTCGATAGACGACTTCCTATCGGGCCTTTCCCCGATGGCTCCGATTGTTGCCGCACGTCCTCCTCTGATGGACGGTCCTGGTTAACTCTCGGGATTTCGAGACTTAAAATGTCCCGACTTTCACAACCTCAGGAACTCCGATTTCCCGAGCGTTGATATCCCAATGTCTAGTGCCTGGATCTCCAGAATGGATGATCACGTGACACATGTCCTCTCTCAGATGGACGGCCCATATTTGTGTCGGGGTTTTCAAGGTGGACTTACCCAATCTCTTGTCCACGAAAATGCCGACTCCCGACGCCTCAATCTCTGCCACGTGTCTCCACTAACGAACGGTCCAGATCGTTCCCGGGACTTTTACTATGGAAATCCCCGATCTCCTGTCCTCGAGACTCCCGATTCCACGAACGTCGATATCCCGATGACGGTCGGGACTTCTGCCTGGCGTGAGAAGGGTTAAAACCCGTGCACTTCCTGTCTGATCTGACGGCTGACGGGATTTTTGAATGAGATCCAATGGCTAACAGGTATCTGAGTGAGATCCGACGACTGGCGATCTCCTCTTCTGTGCGCTTCTCCTGATGCCTTCCTAGACGTAAAAACCTTCCAACGGTCCAGATCTCCTCTGCCGATCCGACGGCTGTCATTGCTCCTCCTGAGCTTCTGCGCACTTCTTCCCAAACTTGGAAGAATTTCCAAAGATTCAAAAGGCCTCGGCCTTTGTTCTCTCTTTTCTGCAAGCTCCATGATCCTGAGCTTCGTCGCGCATATGAAAACGTTGTTCCTCCTGAGCTTTGCTCCTTTTGAATCCTCGAAGGATTCTGCAACTCCTGCGCCTCTGCAGGGTCCTTACGCACACATAGTGTTGTCTCTCATGAGCTTCTCACACGCTCAGACCCCTAAGGGATTTTTGTCTTTCTTCCTTCTCTCCCACAAATGGAGAATATATTGGATGCCCTCCTGGCTATCCTCAGCCTCAAGCAATTTCTTGTTGAGCCTTCAGGGTGTTCAGCAACCCTGTGAAGATCCCTCAATGGATTCTTCCTCAAATTCCAGAACTCAAAGAGTTCTCTTCTCTTCTGTGCCTATCTGCACACTTACTCGATGCCCACCTGGCAGAGTGTCTTCTTCCAGAACTTCCAGTAGTTCTGTCTCCTTCTCCTGTGCACCTATGCACTCGCTCGATGCCCACCTGGCAGAGCTCTCAGAATCCTCCGTGATTCTGGTTCTTCTCCAAACTCACAGCAGAGTCCTTCTGTGCACTCCTTGCACTAGCTCAATGCCCATCTGGCAGAGCTCTCAGAATCCTCAGTGATTCTGGTTCCTTTTGAACTCACAACAAAGTTCTTTTCCCTCTATGCCTACCTACACAATGTCTCGATGCCCACCTGACAGAGTGTCTTCTCACGGAACTTCCTGCAGTCCTGTCTTCTGTGCACCTATGCACCTGATCAATGCCCACCTGGCAGAGCTCTCAGAATCCTCAGTGATTCTGGCTTCTGTCTGAACTCACAACAGAGTTCCTCCAACTGCACCTTGTGCCTATGCTCAATGCCCACTTGGCAGAGCTTTACAGAACTCACAGTAGAATTATGTCTGCAACTGTGTCTCTCATACACAGCCTTACCTCCAAGGTATTCAACAACCTTGAGGTCTTCACTGAGTTGTTGATTCCAGTTCCTGTGCCGCAGCACGTCTTTGTCTGAACCCGCAGAAGTCAGAAGTGCTTCAATGCACCGGTATTCAGAGACCGCAATACTCTGTCACGCCCTCCTGGCATGAAACCTCAAAGACCTTCACCTGAAATCAAAACAACCTGCAAATGCCTAGCATACATTCACAGCGTATAAAGAACACTCACAGACATCCATTCAACACAGAATAATGCAGGAAAAACTGCTCTTTGTATTAAATATGGCAAATGCCTGTATTTACAATGTGTTCATGAGCACGGCCTGTAACAAGGTCTCAGCTCTTCTCTCTTCTTCTCTCTTCTTCTCTCTACACGTAGATTCTCTACTCTTCTCAACTCAACTCATCATACCTACAAAATGAGATCCGAAATCTCTTTTACCTGAGGGGGCTCTTCGAGCTCTTCCCTCCAACCTACCTACCCTATTCAATTACATTGAATGGGCTGTCTAGTCCAGCATCTGGATCTAGATCTCAGCCATACAAAAATTTAAGGCCGATCTTATCTACAGCCTGCGCAAAGGCACGGCTCTACAGCTCACCAGCTTAAACATTAAATTACATTCAATTCAAATTTTAAATGAGGATTGCGCCTCTCTCTTCAGCTTTGAATGCACGCGCTTGATGTGGCTCGTTGGCTGGCTGGATGATGTGGAGAGATGCTCCTGCATCGCGAGTTCTTCATCTCCTCTCTCAGCACTAAATTTTCCTCGAACAATCTAAATGTGCTTTTGGAGCCTCGGAAGTCAAGTACTTGGGTCATATTGTTGGCAAGGCGGGTGTCAGAGTGGATCCTAAGAAGATTGAAGCTATGCAGGATTGGCCTCGCCCTAAGACTCTCAAAATCTTGTGTGGTTTTCTGGGTTTAACAGGATAGTATTGCAAGTTTGTTAAGAATTATGGAAAGATTGTGACGCCTCTTGCTTCTCTCCTTAAAAAGAATTATTTCACTTGGACTTGAGTAGCTGATCATTCCTTTCAAGCCTTGAAGGAGGCTATGTGCACCACTCCTATCCTGGCCCTTCCTGACTTCACAAAGACCTTTGTCCTGGAATGTGATGCTTCCAGGAGAGGAATTGGATCAGTGCTTATGCAAGATGGTTTTCCTTTGGCCTTTACCAACGAACAACTATCAGAGCGACATTTAGGCCAATCAATCTATGAAAAGGAAGTGTTGGCTATTTTGCATGCAATGGATCTTTTGCGCCCTTATCTATTGGGGAAACTCTTCCAAATTAAGACAGATCATTATAACCTCAAGTATTTTCTGGAGAATGTCTTTCATCCCTAGAGCAACAAAAATGGGTGACTAAGATTTTTGGATATGATTATGAGATCATTTACAATAAAGGAAAAGACAATGTGGTTGTTGACGCTCTTTCAAGAAAATATGAAGATGAAGGTTCCCTTTTTTCCCTCTCCTTCATTATACCAGATTGGCTCCAAGCTATTCGCCAGGAATGGCTGCAAGATCCCAAAATTTCACGTCAGATCCAACAATTGCAAGCCAATTCTCTAATTTCCCCAGGGTACTCTTGGCACAATGATGAGATTCGCTACAAAGTTTGTTTTTATTTAAGTAAACAATCACAACTTAAATCCATAGTGCTTTATGAGCTTCATGCTACACCCACAACTGGGCACTCAGGGTTTACCAAAACCTATGACCGGGTCAAACGTTTTGTTTTTTTTCTGGGATGGTATGAAACAAGACGTTCGAAATTTTGTGGTGGAATGTGATGTATGTCAATGCAACAAGGGAGAAACAGTCTAATCCCCTGGCACACTACAAGCAATTCCGATTCCACCCACTATTTGGAGGGATATCTCTATGGATTTCATTGTTGGCTTACCTAAATCGGGCAATAAGTCAGTCATCATGGTGGTAGTTGATCGTCTTTCCAAGTATGCTCATTTATGTGCTCTTCAACACCCATTTACCACCTCTACTTTGGCTCAACTTTCCATGGATCATATCTTCAAGCTTCATGGCATGCTTCATTCTATTGTTTCTAACATAGATCCCACTTTCACTAGCAATTTTTGGCAAGAAATGTTCAGGCTACAGGACACCCAATTGCATCTCAGCACAGCCTATTATCCCTAGACTGATGGTCAAACTGAAGTTTTCAACAAGTGTTTGGAAACATATTTGAGGTGTTTTGCATCTAAAAGGAAAAATCAGTGGGCTTTGTTAATGTTTATGCCATTATTATAGTTCTTTGCATTTCAATAAAATAAGAGCATAATAAGAACAAGATCACTGAGAAATACACATCCACAAGAGACACAACATTTATCCTGGGAAACCCTCTAGGGGAAGAAAACCCAGCAAAAACTTCCTTATCATAAATAGCTTATACAATGTTCAAGAGATAACTCAACTAATACAGAAAAGTCCTCCTCAAGAGATGTGCCACCCTTCTTCTCCTCTCTCCAACTTGTAATCGCAGCTTTCCTCATAAGAGAATGAGCAAGTGAAGTGTGTGTTAGAAGTGAGGTGCTAGCCTCTTATTTATATCAATCTGGCACGTGTGAAGAGTCACCATCTGGCAGGGCCAACCTCTCACTC
>JZKD02S1829765.1:304878-338089 GCA_000966675.3 Picea glauca
GGTTCCAGAGACAGAGTTGTCAGCCAAAGCCCCCCTCGATGAACGATTTTTCCTAAAGGCCCATGCTCAGTTAATTTTGTGTCTGAAAAAGGAATTCCTACACAGTTTGACTGAGAAGACGTTGTGCCATGGAAGCTAGAGCACGCCTCTGTTGGGTGATTCTTTTTAGTATATGTATGGAGTTCTTTTATTTTGTAGTGGTATTTGGTTGAGCAGAGCTCCCAATCTATAATTTTGTTCTGTCAGAGTTGTTCTCTGGTTATGTAATCGACTTGAGACTTTCATGTTAATAGAAGTCAGCTTCCCTCTTTCCATTTTGTCTGTAAAAGTTGTTTAAAACACTTGGGCATGGATGATCCAGTCGAGGATCATTATACTACTGTAATGGAGGTTTCATTATAGCGGTATCGTGGTTAATTTTATTAATTTCCTTGTGTGTATGTTTCCTTCTCACATTGAATGTCTCGGGCATGGAGGATCCAGTCAAGTTGTTGCAGTTGCAGGATGATGGAGGTTTGATCATACTACAGCTGTAACTGTGTCCCTTGTAGACATATTTAAGTGTTTGAATTTGAGCTCAAGAATGCTCTTGAGCTTGGGTTTTCTTCTTTGAGCTGTTGGAAGGCCTGATGCCCAAAGCAGTCTCCTTCACCCTTTCTCTTAAGTCTTCCCTCTGCTCTCGCTTTAACTCAATTTACTGACTGAAGTTAATGTGGCCCTCACTTCCCTGTGCATTTCCTGTCCATTTTTGTGTTGAACATATTTCATGTTGTTAAGTTTTGGCCATCGACCGTCCACATTTAAACCAACTTCCACCCCAAACACTGATGGGTATCGGGGTTACCTCCCTTGCAATAAGGAGGTGACTTCCGGTGCTAACATTTCTGGCACCGTTGCTGGGGACAAATTGAAAATTTTCCCTGGGTAGAATGATAATGAACTTCTGATTCTGAAGGTGCATCAGACATCAGAACCTTTGAAGATTGCGCTTGCACCTAGCGACTCCACTGTGGTGACTCCACTGAGGCGACTCCACTGTCTCGGCTCTGTTGTTTCAGTGTGACTGCTTCTGGCTACACCTAGTAGCCCCCTGGGAGAACACAATGATCAGATCTGGTCTTTGATGGTGAACAAAGACCAAACACACTCATGCTGCATATCTTTCACTTGGTGACTCCATGATTAAAGAATTGATCAGCGACTCCACTGGTTTGAAATGGGAAAAATCTTGGCTCGAAGGTTTGCTCCCTTTAATTTCTCTGTTGTTCCTCGTTTTCCCAATGTTGTTCCTACTCCAAATGAATTGAGTGATTATTTGCCTATATTTAGAGAGCGTAAAGAGGACAACCCTGCTCAACATCTCCATGAGTTTTATGAACTCATGCATAAGTGGGAGATACATCATGAAGATGTATTAATGAAGATGTTCATGTTCTCATTAGCAGGAGATGCTCGTCAGTGGTATCACTCCTTACCCCTTGCCAACATCTCCTCCCTGGGAGAATTTCATGCAACTTTCAATAGACATTGTCAAAAGTTTTATTCCTTTGAGTTTGTTTGTCATAATTGTTGTGAGGAATATGAGGACAATGATCAAGATATGGTTGTTTCTATTGAAGACTGTGAAGATGATCGAGATGCTTTGGGTGAGATGGTGGGATCACTTTATGCAAGAATAGAAAAATTGAAGGCAGATCGTGCTTGTTGCTCTTTTGGAGAAAACACAGAGGATATTCCAGTCCCTGAAACATATGTTTTGGGCAGCCCTATTGATGACAATGGTGTTGGTGATTTCATAGCCTAAGCACCATTATATTCTTCCCCTGATGAACCTGTTGTATCAAAATTAAAAGAGCAGACTATTGTGGAAGATGATTCTTCTCTTTTCCTTCAAGAGATTTCCTAGTATGTGTTTTCACCCGGGATTGAAATGAAGGATCAAGAGATCCCTCTTGTTTTGCAAGATGTGGGAGTTATGCACTCACCCAGCTTTGATGAGTATTCAAATGAAGAGCAACAGAGCCCTACGACACATTTTGATAGCTTGGGGAGCATCCAGCCCATGTATGACAGTTATGAATCAAATTTCGAGCTGGACATGTAGGATTTCCAAGAGCATACAACAGAGCCTTATCCTCTATTCATTAAAGAAAAATATTATGAGGAAATCAGCCATCCTGAGCAACATGATGAAGAGCGAATCTTTCCCACGGTTCTCGTTTATGATGATTATTAATATGATCCTTGGGAGAGCTATGAAGAAGAAAAGGAGCAACAGAAGGGGCAGTTTATCTTCTATCCAGAGCCTGTAAGTGAGCAGCCATTGTCTGAGGTCAGTCAACCTGCATCAGTTTCTCATCCACCCACGCCTACCAGAGATATTCAACCATGTGTGAGTAGTTGTGTGACAGAGCAGGTTGCATGTTGTAAATTTTTTGGAGTTTGTCGCTTGGCCTATGAGCCTGTGAAGGAATACATGAAGTTGTATTTCCTTCATGTTTTGAAGCCGCTCAACTTTATCCTAACCTCAACATTAGGAGGAAAGATGAAAGATGTAACCGCTCTGCTTTCACGGTTGCATCATCTGTTACTAATCACAGATAGAGTGAAGGAGCTTCCAGTTAGGAATTTACTTGAATGGCTATGGTGGAAATTTGCTTTCACCTAGCACTGTGTAAAAATCAATTAGTTTAGGACTACATATAAATAAGCTCCTTGGAGCACATGTGTTTATTTTTGTTTTTTTACTTATCGGCCTATATTTTCCCAGTAGGATGTTTTGGGCTTTACTCCATAGCCCAATGCATAAGGTGACTGGAACTGCTTGTTCTTGGCAGCTCGCAGGGAGCATGCCAGACGCGTGGCTCCGGGTAAAAGCACATGGAGGAAGCCCGTGTTTGAGATTTGATTTCTCCGCAGTTCGGAGACCCAAAGGGATCTCAACCATTGATCTATGGAAGCCACGAGTCGTCATATCCTTAGCTCCGGAGGATTTTCTTGGAGGAAAATGAAGTTTGAAAATTGAAAACCCCGAAGCCCAAATTGCAAAGCAAATCAGGACTGTTGGTTTGAAAAGGGGTTGATCTGATCCGTCGGTTTGAAAGTGCCAAAGCTGAGCCATTGATCAAAGGGCCTCATCCCAGATCGCAAGATCAACGACCACACTACATTGCAGGGTCAGAAGGTGCTTGGGCGATAATTTTCTTGAGTGGTCCTGCAATTGAAACCATGGTAAGTCAAAAGTGATGTTTGGCGAAAGGTGATGGATTGCGGGCCCCAAAGCGGTCTGAATCCAAACCGCTTTTAATAGCCCCACAATCACGTGCTCATATAGCGTCTGAGAGTAATGTGTGGCCATCCCCTGAGCATTAAGTCTCATTGAGTCCTCGAGGAAAAGCAGTTAATGGAAGGTAGAGCTGGTGGTTGAAACCTCGACTCACTCCATAAATGGAAGGCATGGGAGGTCTGACCGTGGAGACTGAACTGTCAGCCCAAGGTACCCCTCTGGATGGATTTTCCTGCAGACCCATGTTGATCTGAGTTCGTGTCTGACAGAAGGATGCACACGCAGTCTGACAGAAGGTTTCTCAGACGTAAATCTTTGAATGGAATGGCCTGATCACACTCCTGGCAATGGTAAACAGAGCCGATATAAAATAGATCAGTTTAGATTTTGAAAGGGAGGGGGGGTAGTTTTGGCCCAGACCGGGGGAAATCTTTGAGAGATATTATGACTGTATTTTTGTTGTAAGACTGAGGGTCTGGATTGTAAATTGTTATGTTAATGAAGATTCCTTTAAGTTGTTATATCATACCATCTTCTTAGTTTTCATTTTCTGTTTCTCTTTCTTGTTTGAATGTAATCTCTCTGATTTATGGATTCCTGAGGCGATGGAGGATATGTTGTCGTCATGTCCATCTTTCATGGTTCAAAATACGTTTTTGTTTCTCGTTTCTGTCTAGATGTAATCTCTCTGATTTATGGATTCCTGAGGCGATGGAGGATCTGTTGCCGTCATGCCCATCTTTCATGGTTTAGCATATGTTCATGTTTCGCATTCCTGTCTGGATGTAATCTCTCTAATTTATGGATTCCTGAGGCAATGAAGGATCTGTTGTTGTCATGCCTATCTTTCATGGTTCAACAAACATCCTATGTTTTTCTTCTTATCTGGATCGTTGTAAACTGCCTGATTTCTGGATTCCTGAGGCGGTAGAGGATCTGATATCATCTTGCCAGGATCTGATGTCATCTTGCCCATTTTTTATGGTTTATCATTTAGACACTTTCTGCCTTTCTCCTTCCCACCACCACTTAAATCCTTTGTCTGATAGGGAGCTTAAATGCCTTCATTAGGCAGATTGTTTATGACTCCATAGCCCAATGGCTCATCACTGATCTGTAGTGATCTCCATTGTCTTTCCTTTCCTTAAAGTCTCGCTGACTCACCCACTAACACCCTTTTAATCCACAAATATTTTAATTTGTATTGGGCTTATCCTCTTGCAATCAGAGGACAACTCTCAATGCTAAAAGAGGTATTCATGGAAGGTTGCAAGATCTAGGAGTTGTCTTAAGAAGGAAGTTGTAGAACCCTAGCCATGGCAAATGAGTTTGTTCATAACAACCCTCATGATGCACCGGAAAAGAGTTTTTCAAGGATGGAAGAGCAAGTTGTTGATATCTCTTGCAACATGGATCTCCTCACGGTGGTGCTAGCGAACAAGTTTAGACCTTTCGAGGAGGTTGTTGGCTCTAATTCATAAACTAGATCAGATGAGAAATCAACAGATAGTGAATACCCAGAAAAGGAGTCAAAAGAAGGCCCCGAAAAAGAGAAACCAAGTTCCAGTGCCATCACTCCTTCACAAGCTCTATTCAAAATGGAATCGAAAGTGGACATCAAGCTCTACCAAGGTGAGATCAATGTTGTTCAGTTGAATCATCTGCTGCAATAGTTAGAAGTGCATTTCAATGTCCATAATATAGATGAAGAGGAAAAGATTTCATTTTCTCAAATGAAACTAGAGGGCCTTGCACTAACCTAGTGGGGAAGCCACACATAGACACTTAGGTTGGAGGGTGATCCACCAATAACTAAGTGGGAAGATTTAAAAACCCTCATCAAGTCCTATTTCTACGCTATTGGGTATGTATAGAACCAGTGGATCTATTGGCATCACTTCAGGGATAGGCAAGGGCAGAGTGTGTAAGAGTACACTAGCAAATTCGTTAAGATGGTGATCATGTTGGGTATCTCTCCTAAGAACCCACATGTACTCCTCGAGTGTTTGGGAGGTCTACACAATCATTTGTGAGAGAAAGTGATGCTCTTCAAGCCAAGGACCGTTGATGAGGCATGTATGCAAGCACATTATCTCGAGAACATAGGCCATAATAAAGGACAACCAAGTGGTTCTAAACAAAAAGGCCACCAAGATGCTTCCAAGGAGGGGAAGAAGAAGTGGAAAGGAAAGGATAAGAATAGGATAGCCATTTCACATCAATGCAAGGATCCAAACAACCATTGCAGTATTGATGGTCACACTGAAGATAATTGTTAGAAGGTACATCTAGAGTTTAATCCAAAGAACTGTAAGAAGGATGCCAAGAAGAAGAACCTGCTAGGAAAGGGTTCATGCAACCAAGTAGAGAGAAACTTGGATATGGATGAGAATATTGTCTACACTTCAATGCAGAAGGAGGTGCATTTGAGTAGCCTTCATTACAAGGAAGAGAAGGAAATGCCAAAACTCTTCCAAATTAAGATCCAGGTCAAAAAGACCAAGGTAGATGTTGTATTTGATTATGGCTCACAATCCAACCCCATAGAAAACGATCTGATCAACAAGCTTGGGTTAGAAGTTAATGATCATTCGAGCCCATATCCATTGGGATGGGTGAATAAGAATGTAGAAATCAAAGTCACTAAACATTGTAAGATCGAGTTTGCTATAAGTGTAGATTTTATTGATGAAGAGGAGTTATATGTAGTACCTCTTGACATGTGTGTTGTAGTGTTTGGAAGCCTCTACATGTGTATGAGGGATGCAATATTCATGCGAAGAGAAAATCAGTACCATCTGATCAAGAATGTGAAGTCTTACATCATCAATGCACACAAAGGAAAGTCAAAGATCTCTCTAGTAAGTGTTATCCAAGCCAAAAATTTGATTAGTTCTAGTAAGAAGTATGCATTGGTTTTCTTAAGAGAGAATCAATCAGGGGAGGAATCAGTAAGAGTAAAGGCATACCTGGAGGGATGTAACAAAAAACATAAATGACAATTAGAGGAGTTTTTGCATACATACAGAGGAGTGTTCTAGGATCCTAAAGGGATTCCACCTAAAAGGGAAGTGGAGCATGGCATACAATTGTTTCCCAACTCCTCATTACCAAATATTGGGTTGTATAAACAATCTATTTTGGAAGCAGATGAATCAAAGAAACAATTGCATCAGTTGTTGGAGCAGGGAGTAATTAAATGAAGCACCTCAATTTGTGAGTCACCTATCATCACAGTACCCAAGAAGGATGGGACTTGGTGAATGTGTGTCGACTACAGAGCTTTGAACAAGATCATACTCAAGAATCGATACCCTCTACCYAGATTGATGATTTGTTAGATCAATTGCWGCAAGCCAAGYACTTCAYCGAGTTGGATCTCAAWTCGAGGTACCACCAGGTACRTGTTAAATAAGWAGACACCTTGAAAACCRCCTTCAAGACAAGGCAAGGTATGTATGAATGGTTGGCYATGCCTTTTGGTTTATGTARTGCACCAACTACATTTATGTGATTGATGAATGATGTATTGTATCCCTAGTTAGATTCATTTGTAATAGTGCATTTGGATGACATATTGATTTATATMTCTWCCTGGGAGGAACACATCTCACATCTCATGCATGTGTTAGAGACTCTAAAAATGCATCAATTGTTGTCAAACCTAAAGAAACRTGAGTTTTCTCAACAATCATTAGTGTATTTAAGGTATGTGATCGGTGGAGGGGAACTCAAGATAGATTCTATAAAGATGGAGKTCATCATGAAGTGGCYARTTCCTACTAATTTCSTTGAAGTTAGGAGCTTTGTTGGGGMAACACAATACCTATAGAAGYACATAACATTTKTTTTAGCAATAGTTGCACCACTCCATGYCATAATAGCCAGTGGTAAGAGTTTCCAGTGGGGAAAGAATCAACAGAAGGATYTYGACAAGAAAAAGTGAAAGATTAGTCAAGCACCAGTTMTYGCATTGCCTAACTTGTRAAATCCTTTCGAAGTGGAGACAAGTGCAAGTGGGTATGCTACGARATAAATTTTGATGCAAGGAGGTAATCTAGTATGCTATCATTTTGAGATGTTTCATGGGGTATTTTGAAYTGTCCTACATATGATAAGGAACTCTATGCCCTAGTTCAAGTTGTTAAGAAGTTGAAGCATTATCTRATGGCCAAGGAAACCATTATCCACAATGATCACCAACCATTGTAGTATTTGTAGGCCYAGAGTAAGCTTCAACAAACTAGACATTACAAGTGGATGGGGTTTTGCAACAATTTCATCTAGTCATCAAGTATAAGAATAGAAACATTGATAAGTTGGTGGAAATGMTTTAAATAMCACCCGCATCCAAKATTACAGCTTTGAGAACTTGGATGCACATGGATACTTTCATCCATGATGCATACAAAGAGGCATACACAAAAYATGAGCACTTTGAAGAGGTGTTTCAASAGYTGCAAGACCAATTTCGTGTAGAAGAAGGTGACRWTAAGGTTGACRATCATCTCCAGAATTGGTTTCTCTACAAACTAGACAAGTTCAATGTTCCCAAAGGTGAAATATTGTAGCTTATCAAAGAGGCTCACACCTACAAGATTGCAAGAAAATTTGGTGTTGGAAAGACAATCATCAATTTACAAAGGTATGTGTATTGGCCCAAAATGTAAGAAGATGTAGCACAATATATTAGAGGATGCATGATTTGTTGTACTAACAACCCTAGTAATATAAATCAAGGTCTATACCATCCCTTACATGTACCCACTCAACCTTGGGAAAGCATTTCCATGGCCTTTTGTGGGTGGTTTTCCAACAACCAGGAAGAGAAATGACTATCTATTTGTGGTAGTTGACAGGTTCAACAAGAGAGTGAATTCTTATGTCTTGTAAAAATACCATCAAACGAAAAGAAGTAGCAAACATGTTCTTTGAACATGTCTGGGTTCACTTTGGGATACCAAGGAGCATCATCTCAGATAGGGATACCATATTTCTTAGTGCATTTTGGACTATGCTTTGGGAAAAGATGGACACTAAGTTGAAGAGATCTAAAATATTCCATCCATAGATAGATGGCCAAACATAACTAGCCAATAAGACTTTGGTTCAACTTTTGATGGGTTACAATCAGAAGCATTCAAAGACCTACGATGGAAATCTAATCTACATTCAACATTTTTATAACAAAGTAGTCCATACTTCTACTGGTAAGTCCCCTTTTGAAACTTGCTTTGGGTATTTTTCGCCTTCGCCCTTGAATGTTGTTTATGGATAACAAGCAGGAGTGGGGAAGACATCACAAGAGAAGCAATGAAAACATAGAAGTTTGTTGAAAAGATTAGGCATATCCCTTTGCAAGCACATGAGACATTGAAGAAATCACGGGAAAGGTACAAGGTACATAATGATCAACACAAAACAAAGAAACCATTCAAACTGGGAGATAGATTTTGATTGCAACTAAATAATGACATGCTACAGGGTCCTGGTAAGAAGATCAAGGCTCTACAGTATGGCCCTTTTGAGGAATTGGAGAAGGTGGGTGATAATGTTTATAGACTCAATCTATCCCCATACATGTGCATTTACTAAGTAGTGAATGTGGATAATTTGAAACTCTTTGAGCCTTCCATGTTGGATTAGGAAACTAAGGAGCAGGTCCTACTTACCATAGAGGACTTAACACCAAAAGCTTGAGTAAAATTGGCAAAAGATACAATTTTGTAGAAGAATTCTAGAACTACCAGGCAGGGGCAACATGACCTTTCACGGATTGGATTAAAAGGACAACTTCCAGGCAAGGCAAAATGGTACTCCAGGGAGAAGGTAGAGGAAAATTTTCCTCACCTCATTCAGTAAAATATTTTGGGGACCAAAGTCCTCCCAAAATGGGGAGGTATGATCTAGATTGGATCATTATATAATTTGTCACCTATCTTGGTACTTTACGGGTGGAAAAATTAGAGGAAATGGCTTGCAGGGCCCGTTTTAGCGGCAGGTCTCAGCTTGGAGATTTTGGGGTTTGGAACTTTCCAGAACCATTTTGAGACATCAAATGACATATTTTGGGATTAAAACTTTGCAAGCATATTTGTATCTCCTTGACATTATTCTACACCTTGAAACCTTTCCAATAGTGCAAAAATTACCTCAATCGGATCTCGTATGCAGAAGTTATGCCTCCCACAAGTTGACCTACCTAGTTGACCACAATGGTATGAGTGGATGTTAGGATCTGACCCTAACCCCTCTTAGTTGGTTATTAGTTAGAATGATATATTTTCCATGTAATAAAGTCAACATTAGTTAATAAGGCCTTTTAAATAAAGTTGAACAAGTCAATGTAAGAAGACCTAATAGAAGCTTCCACTTCTAGAAAGATCTTCCTTTAGAATGTTCTTTATAAGATAGTAGAAGTATAAATAAGAGTAGGAGGTATGATAAAGCTTGTCTTGAGTATTATTGTAAGAGACCTCTGCTCATTTTGGAGGTTTCCCCCTCGAAGAGGCAAGTGAACAAAGCTTTCTTGGTGTTATCAATAATATATTTCTGCTCTCTATTGAATGTTCTTGTTATTCTTGGGGTATATTTGTTTGTTATGTTATCTGTTTCAGGTTAAGCATATTACAAGTGGTATCATAGCTCTTTCTCGGGCCAGTACACACCCATTTTTTTAGAATATTTGTAGGCTAGAGGCATGTTCTGGCATATTTAAACTATAGAGATTCGTCGTTCAACGCATAAATCCACGATCAGGGAAGCATACACGCAGGAAATACAAGAAGTTTTTCAGCTCACATTGTTGGACACCCTTGTAACCCTTGTTGGTACCCCTTCGAGTGGTATCGCATTAGACAACACATGTACACATATTTTCTCTTCATCATACCTATGGTATATTGGAATACCCTGAGGATATATTGAAACCATCCCTAGATCAACCGATCAATCACTTGACTGCTATAGTACCATCGAGAACAACACTCGAGAAGATACTCTCTAGTACCTGGGTAATCGGGTAGTACGAATAAGGGTACGATCGAGTTGTTGGTTTGTTATATTCTTTGTAGTTAAAGTCTAGTCGAGGTGAATCAACTAACGGTCGAAGGTTGAGGTGGATCGACAATAGTAAAGGTCGAGGTGGATCGACACCAAGTCAAAGGTCGAGGGAGCTGAGTGGGTAAACTTGAAGTTGAAGATATCAACAAGAAGTTAACCAACAAGAGGTCGAAGTGAGGGCGTGAGATGACCGACTAGAGACCAAATGAAGTCCGACTAGTAGTCAACTAGTAAACTGACTTGGAGTCATCTACAACAAAATACCGAGATTTGTGGGATTTGTAGCCAATCATATTCATGGATCCGTAACCATTTTTGGGCACCAATATTTAGGGTTTTTCCTGTTGTAAAGACTATAAAGAAGTGTGTTGTAAGGTTGTAAAGAAAAAAATGCAAAATATGATAATGCATGTGTAAATCGTAGGTTGTTGGTCATGTAGATGTAAGTTGAATTGGCTATAGGGTTGTTCTTGCATGGACAAGAGAGTATGATGTTGATTATGTCTTAGGTGTGGACCAAGGTTAGACAAGTAACCTTTTATTTAGATTGAATAAGACAACAAGAGAGCATAACACTCAAGGAATGTTGGTTTTCCCGGTTAAGGGTTTCTAGGGTAAAATCTCGGTGTACTATGTGATTGCTTGTGTCATTTTCATTCTTGATTAAATTATTCTTCTCTTATGATAGGTTTAGTGTGGAAGTGCCTCTCATTTCCTGACATGTGGTATTAAATCTTAGGTCTTCACTGACAAGTGAGTTATCAGAGCGATGTTATGCTTTGGCGAGTATATCATATCTTGATTTACCAATCTTGAATCTGAGAACTAAACCCTAGGTACAATGAGAGTCGTAAGTCATCAATTTTGTTAAATATCGTGGTTAAGAATGGCGAGCAATTCCAGAATAGAGATAGAAAAATCCAATGGCTAGAATTTTGAGCTTTGGAATCTTAAAATGGAAAATATTCTTGTAGATCGAGAACAATGGACAACGGTCTGTTTAGGTACCCAGTCGACATGCATGTCAACAGAAGAATGGGAGAAACTTGAAATAAGAGCAAGAAGTACGATTCAGATTTGTCTTGAAGATTCAGTGTTGTTGAATGTCTCAGGTGAATATTCGGCTAAGAAACTACAGGAAAAGCTAGGAAGCTTATACCAGCCGAAATCTCTAGTAAATAATTTGTTTCTCATAAATAAACTGTATCTTCTAAGGATGAGTAATGGAAGTTCAATGTCTGGGCATTTAAATGTGTTTAATACCATGTTAAGCTAGTTATCGACTATGGATATTAAGATCACTAGTGAGGAGAAGTGTATCAACCTATTATGTTCTTTGCCAGAATCTTGGGATAGCTTAGTCGTGGCTATTGGGAGTAATACAACCACACTATCACTAGAGGATGTTGTTGCTTCTTTGTTGTCGGAAGAAATGAGAAGGAAGAACATGGAAGGATCAACCAAAGATGGTCTAGTAGTGAGAGGTCGATTGATAGACAGAGATAAAGGCAGATTCTCCAGTAGAAATTTCAAGTCGAAGGGTAGATCTAAATCCTTGGTTCAGTCGACACGAAGATGTTGGAAATGCGGTAAAGTTGGGAATTATAAAAAGGATTGTAAGTCGAAGGCAACGAAAGTGTTGAATCCGACGAGCAACAGTCGACTGAGAGAAAGACGACCCTGGATAAGAGAGGTCATGTGTACCTGGCGTCAACCAATACACAGTTGGATCAAGATGTTTGGTTGATCGACTTAAGAGCGTCCTATCATATGACATCTCATAAAGAATGGTTATGTGGATATGAACGATATGGTGGGGGTGATGTGTTCTTGGGGGATGACTCGACAACCAGAATTGTCGGACAAGGAAGAGTTCGACTAATACTACAAGATGAGAGGAAAAGAACCCTTCCAGGTGTGCTACACATTCCAGGTTTGGAAAGAAACCTGATATCTGTCAGCAAGATGAGTGATGCAAGTGTGCATACTATGTTTCAGAAGGATTCATGCAAGATGGTCAGAGGTGCGATGGTATTAATGAAAGGAGTTTGGATTTCTACCTTATACAAGTTGTTAGGGAACGTCGACTCCACTGGATGCAACAACATCGTTTCTCCTGAAATCGACTTGACATCGAGTCAAATCGACTCGACTTAAGCTAATTCGATTCAAATTGAATCAACAAGACATGATAAAATTGACCTGACTAGGCTATGGCACGAGAGGATATATTTCCAGGAAGATGTGGATATATTTCCTGAGGAAGAAATCAAAGGTTTTCGAGAGATTTAAGGAGTTTAAAGCTCTTGTGGAAAACCAATTAGAGAAAAGGATTAAAGTGCTGAGAACTGACAACGGTGGTGAATTCTGTGGAAAGGCATTTGTTCAGTTCTATAAGCAGTATGGCATAGCATGCAAAAATACCACACCACATACCCCACAGGAAAATGGAGTTGCCAAGAGAATGAACAAAACGTTGATGGATAAGGCAAGGAGCATGCTCAGTGGTGTTGGGCTCGCACAAGAATTATGGGCGGAGCCAGTCAACAGTGCAAGATATCTGGTGAATATGTCTACTTCATCGGCGCTAGTCGACATGAATCCACATGAGGTATGGTATCGTAAGAATCCTCCGGTGGCACATCTCAAAGAATTTGGTTGTGATGCATTTGTGCATGTTCCCAAGGAAAAGAGGATCAAGTTGGACAAGAAGGCAGTCAAATGTATTTTCATTGGATATAAATAAGGAATGAAAGGATATAAGCTCTGGCATCTTTCATCAAGGAGAACAATGTATAGTCGAGATGTGGTTTTTAGAGAAGTCAGAGGCAAGTCTGAGCTTGAGGAAGTTGTTCAGACTGAGAATAATCCTGCCACAGTGCGGTTTGAACTAAGGAATGAAGAAGATGTTTCAGATGAGTCAATTGAATTTGAGGAAGTGGTGGAACAACTGACTCGGGTGGTAAGGAGGTCAGAAAGAATAAGAAAACCAGTTGAGAGGTATATTCTAATCGACTTCCATTTCGCATTCATGCTAACTTCCATCAACGATGAGCCCAAGTCAGTTGGTGAGGCAGTCGACTCAGTAGAGGGTAAACTCTGGAAGGACGCCATGGTCGAAGAGATGGAATCCTTGTACACGAATGAGACATGGGATTTAGTCAAGTTACCTAGTGGAAGAAAGCTCGTCGATAGCAAATGGGTATTCAAGAAGAAGATGAATATTGGGACAAGTCGAGAAGTTCAAAGCTCGACTGGTAGCGAAAGGTTATTCCCAAGTCGAGGGAGTCGACTTCGGTGAGATTTTTTCCCTTGTTGCAAAACTAACTTCCATTAGAGTACTAATGCCTCTAGATACAACATTTGATCTGGAGATAGAATAGATGGATGTGAAGACAACAGTCCTAGATGGGGACCTGGAAGAAGAAATCTACATGAAATAGCATGAAGGATTTGTAGTAAAGGGAAAGCAAGTGTTGGTGTGCAAACTGAAAAGATCCCTTTATGGTCTAAAGCAATTTTAAAGGATGTGGTACCATAAGTTTGACACATACATCCTTAAATTGGATTTGTGAGAAGCAAATATGATCATTGAATATATTCCAAGGAAGAAGGTGGGCGTTTCATACATGTAGCTTTGGATGTCGATGACATGTTGCTGATTGGAAACAACATGGACGCAACAAAGGAGGTGAAAAAACAACTATCCTCCAAGTTCGACATGAAGGATCTCGGTGCAGCTAACTTCATTATGGTAATGGAGATTAAGAGAGATCGAGCTACTAGAAATCTTTGGTTGAATCAGACGAAGTATATTGAAATAGTTCTGAAACAATTCAACATGCATGATTGCAAACCGATAAAGATGTCAATTCCCGTGGGAGCAAGGCTTATTGTTGAACAGTGTCCAAAGACACAAGAAGAAATAGAGGACATGACACATGTTCCCTATGCAAGTGTTTTTGGTAGTCTAATGTATGCGATAGTATGCACTCAACCAAACATTGCCCATGCAATGGGAGTGTTGAGCAGGTACATGTCGACACTTGGAAAGGAGCACTGGACAACTGTTAAGAGAGTATTCAGGTATTTGTGTGGCACGAAGGACTATGCTATATGCTACCAAGGAAGACCCGGAGGTGACAGTGGTAAAGTAAATGTACATGGCTTTGTCGACGCCGACTGGGCTGGAGATCTAGATCGATGAAGCATATATGTATTCAAGATGCTCGATGGAGAAATAAGCTGGATGAGTAAGCGACATGCGGTCGTAGCCTTTTCAACAACATAAGATGAATACATGGCGGCCACTCATGGAAGAAAAGAAGGGGTATGGATGGAAAGGTTGTGTCCAGGAATCGAGTTTGAGCAGAGAGATATGAAGTTGAATTGCGACAGTCAAAGCGCAATATTTCTGGCAAAGAACCTTGCTTATCATTCGAAGACTAATTACATTGATGTACAATACCATTTCGTAAGAGACATGGTGGAAAGTAACAAGGTGCTACTTGAGAAAGTAGACACGTTGGAAAACATAACATAATCATTGACCAAGTCTGTGAGTGTTGTGAAGTTCTCTTGGTGTAGAGAGGCAATGGAATTGGTGCCCTAGGTTTGTGAACAAAATTTCAAGAATCTCCTATTTTAGCAAAGAAGACAACAAATGGGAGAATGTTGGGTTGTTATATTCTTTGTAGTGAAAGTCTAGTCAAAGTGAATCGACTGACGATCGAAGGTCAAGGTGGATAAAAAATAGTCAAGGTCGAGGTGGATCGAAAGCAAGTCAAAGGTCAAGGGATTCAACCAGGTAAAGTCGAAGTCAAATATATCGACAACAAGTCAACCAACAAGAGGTTGAAGTGTGGGCATGAGACGATCGACTAGAGACCGAATGAAGGTCAACTGGTAGTTGAATGGTAAAACAACTTGGAGTCGACTGTAACATAATCCCAAGATTTGTGGGATTTGTAGCAAATGATATGCATGGATTTGTAACCATTTTTGGGCATCAATCTTTAGGGTTTTTCCTGTTGTAATCCTATAAAGAGGCATGTTGTAAGGTCGTAAAGAAAAAGAAATGTAAGATATTCTAATGCATGTGTAAATCATAGGTTGTTGGTCATGTAGATGTAAATCAGATTGGCTAGAGGGTTGTTCTTGCGTAGGGAAAAGGGTATGATGTTGATTGTGTCTTAGGTGTGGACCAAGGTTAGACATGTAACCTTTTATTCAGATTAAATAAGACAACAAGAGAGTAGAACACTCAAGGAATGTTGGTTTTCCCAATTAAGGGTTTCCAAGGTAAAATCTTGGTGTACTATGTGATTGCTTGTGTCATTTGCCTTCTTGATTAAATTCTTCTTCTCTTCTGCTAGGTTTAGTGTGGAAGTGTCTCTCATTGCCTGACATGAGTCTCCTTAGTTGGTGCCTTGAGATATTGGGCCAAGTACTACTGTTCGGCACAACATGTATATCAGAGAGCTATAACATAGGGAAAACCCTTGTCTGTAGGAACCCTGAAAACTCTTCTATTGTTGTGTAACCTTGCCTCCTACTTTCAGGCTACAAAATTACTACACATTTTTTCCTGTTAAGAATTTGGGCATTTTGACACTGCAATATTATTCAGATCGGAGTAGAACTTTGCGGTAGAAAGAAAACGAGTATAGTGGTCCCACCGACACCCTTATTTGGGACCTCTACCATTGGATCCATCTCTTTGTCCTGATTGCAGTGGTACCTATCATTTTTAAGCTTTTTTTTTCATGGACCCGACCCCCCTTCTCGGCAGCCTCAGTTTGGACCTATCCCATTGGATTCCTCTCTTTGTCCTGATCATAGTGGGACCTATCACTTTTGAGCCTATTTTTTCCATGGTCCCGACCCCCCCTTCCCGACACCCTTATTTTCCACCTAGTCCTATAGAATCCTTATCTTGTGTTGATCGTTGAGGTATCATTATACCTAATCCGCCAAAATGGCCCCTACCACTCGCATTCAGAACCTATAAGAGTTGGAAACTAAGGTAACCAAGATGTCAGAGGAAATGAGCTAGCTAAAGTAGAGCCTAACTCAGAGCATGAATGCTCTCACCCAACAATTCCAAGATTTTGTGACACACAACAAGGGTAAGCACCTTGAGTACCACTTTGAGGCTACTCATTCTTCTCATTATGATAATACTCATCTTTCCCACTCTCCTTGGGCTTCTCCAAATTCCTAGAATAAGGTGCCCAAAGTTGAGATGCATAAATTTGATGGATCAGACCCGATCGGGTGGGTATGCCAAATGGAGAACTACTTCTCCCTCCATGATATTCAGGATGACGAGACCAAACTTCATGTGGAGGTTCAGTACTTGGATCAAGAACATTGGCAATGGTGGCAATGGCATAAGAAATGATATCCAGGACAACCAAATTGGACTATGTTCACCAAAGCATTTTGTGCTCTTTTTGATTAGGAATCTCATTTTTTGAGACGAATCACTAAGCTGAGACAGACAAGTTTAGTAGCAGACTTCATCACCGCATTTGAACAGTTGGATATCATAACTTAGGGCTTATCCGATGAGTTCTATCTTGAATTTTTCCTCAATGTCTTAAAGGACACCATTCACACTCATGTTTGCATGCACCATCATGTTACCTGGTTGCAGGCGTGAAAATTATCATTGGAGGCTGAGACCATTCTTCAGGCCCAACCCCTTCGTTCGACCATTCTTACCCACCCTCGTCCAATGGCTACCCTTGCTCTAACACAAAATTTCAAGGTCCAAAAGGTTTCTCTAGCAGAAATGGTTGAATGTTGGAAGCAAGGACTTTGCTATTATTGTGATTAAAAGTATTTTCCATGACATAAATGCTGTGAACAAAAGTTCTTCCAGATTGATGTGTCATATCCCACCTCCTCCAAGGACAAAATATCAAACGATGCCCCAGACTTTGAGGACACACAACTAACTTCCCCCATCCCTGATCCAGTAACACCTCCTGTGGAACCATAGAAACTTGTCATCTCTCTCCATTCCCTAGCGAGTATTTCTTCTCAACAGACATTAAAAATCAAGGGCTACATCATACGTAGACTGGTAGTGGTGTTGATCAATAAGGGTAGCACCCATAATTTTATTCATCGCAAGGTCGTTAAGGATATCAATTGCTTTGTTAGAGCAATTTCTAATTTTCAAATTCTTGTAGCTAATGGTGGTACAATGAAATGTGGGGCCGCTATGAGAATGCCAAACTCCAAATGGGTGATTATAACCTGAAAACTCACATGTTTTCCATTTCCATGGGGGGTTGTGATATTATCTTGGGTATTGAATGACTTTGTACCTTGGGACCAACTACCATGGATTGTCAAGAGTTACATATGAGATTCACTCAAAATTCTCACACTTATACCCTTTAAGGCCTGCAAGGTGGCTCCCCATAAATTATCAGTTCTCACTAGATGGAGAAATTCTTGAAGAAAGGCCACCATGGTGTGATTTCTCAACTTAATTCCATCCAGGTACACGATCAATCATCTCCAGCAATACATCTTGACCTGCATTTGGTTTTGGACAAGCACCACATGGTCTTTGAGACACCCATGGACTTACCCCCTTCCCGGGGTGAGCATGATCACATCATCCCTCTCCTCCCAAGCAGTCATTCCCCCAATGTACGCCCCCACAGGTATCCATTTGCTCAAAAAAATGAAATTGAAAAAATAGTGCAGAAATTGTTGGAGGCCGGTGTAATTCGCATGAGTACTAGCCCATATTCATCCCATGCTGTGATGGTCTTGAAAAAAGAAGGTTCTTGGTGCATGTGTCATAGATTTTCTCGCCCTTAATAAATTGACCATTAAAGATAATTTTCCCATTCCTGTCATTGATGATCTGTTGGATGAACTCCAGGGTGCCTATTTCTTCACAAAATTAGATCTTCTCCCATGCTATCACCAAATTCGGATGAATGAAGCAGATATTCTAAATACGACTTTCATAAATCACGAAGGACATTATGAATTCTTGGTAATTCCTTTTGGAATTTTCAATGCTTCATCTACCTTCCAAAGTCTCATGAACAAACTCTTGAAGCCCTACCTTCGGAAGTTTGTTCTAGTTTTCTTTGTCGACATCCTCATTTACAGTCATACTTGGGATGCCCATCTACAACATGTGGACAAAGTACTCCAATTGTTACAGAACAATCAACTGTTTGTCAAAAAGACCAAGTGTTCTTTTGGGGTGAGCGAGATCGAATACTTGGGACACATTGTGGGCCGTGAGGGGGTAATGGTGGACCCAAAAAAGATTCAACCCGTGCATGCTTAGCCAAGACCCATGACCTTGAAACACCTTCTAGGTTTCCTAGGCCTCATAAGCTATTACCAGAAATTTGTCCAGCATTATTGAAACATTGCCTAGCCATTGACGAGCCTTATTAAGAAGAATGCATTTCATTGGACACCTACAACAGAACAAATCTTCATAGATTTAAAGTAGGCCATGTGCACTACCCCAATATTAGTAGCCCCTGTTTTCAAAAAAACTTTTGTTGTGGAATCTGATGCTTCCAACACTAGTATTGGTGTAGTTCTAACACAAGAAGGTAGACCTCTAGCTTTCACTAGTCAGTGTTTGAGTGGTCGTAATTTGGAAAAATCTACATATGAAAAGGAAATGATGGTTATTCTCCATGTTGTGCACACTTTGTGGCCATATCTCTTTGGACGTCGTTTTCAGATCAAAACAGATCACCATAGTCTGAAGTATTAATTAGAGCAGAGTTTATCCTCCCCATAACAGAACAAGTGGTTGACCAAAATGTTGGGCTATGATTATGAGATCATATATAAAAAAGGAAAAGACAATGTAGTGGCAGATGTTGTCAAGACAAAATGAGGAAGAAGGTTCCCGTTTGCATTATCATTACCTATTCCTACTTGGGTTGAGGAAGTTCGACATGAGTGGATAACCCACCCCACTATATCATAGGTCATTTAACAACTTCGGGAGGACCCTAACCCACCCCCTAGCTACACTTGGCAAGTGAATATCCTCCGATATAAGGATCATTTGGTTTTGTCTCTGACTTCAACACTCTAGCCCATGATCTTAAAGAAGTTGCATTCATATTCTCTCTTTGGTCACTCTGACTTCCAAAAGACATATGCTCTTGCTTGTCGTTCCCTTTTCTGGGAAGGCATGAAGAAGGACATCCTTACCTTTGTCATTGAATGTGACATTTGTCAATGCAATAAAGGTGAAATTGTCAAGATCCTAGGAGCTCTACAATCATTACCCATTCTAGCTTCCATTTGGACTGACATCTCTATGGACTTTATAGTGGGCCTTCCAAAAGAAGGTAACAAGTCTGTCATCATGGTCATGGTAGATCACCTCTCCAAGTATGCACATTTTTGTGCCTTATCACACCCTTTTACACCAACTATGATAGCACAAGTTTTCATTGATCATATTTTCAAACTGCATGGCATGCCAACCTCCATTGTGTATGATTGTGACCCGACCTTCACCAACACATTTGGTAAGAATTGTTTAAATTTCAAGGAATACAATTGAACATGAGCACATCATACCACCCCGAGATGGATGGCCAAATGGAAGTTGTCAATAAATGTTTGGAAACCTACTTCCATTGTTTTGTTTCAGACAAACAACATCAATTGGTGCAATGGTTACCCTTGGTAGAATGGTGGTACAACACTTCCTATCATACAACAACCAAAATGTCACCATATGAAATGGTGTATGGCCAACAACCACCTGCAGTCACTTCCTATCTTCCAGGAACATCAAAGGTCCAGGCTATTGATAAGTAACTGCAAGGTCGAGCAGCTACACTCGCGGCTCTGAATGATAACCTCCACATGGCCTAAAATCGTATGAAGCAACATGCTGACCAACAACGTTCTAAATAGGTTTTCCAAGAAGGTGATAAGGTGTTTCCCAGACTCCAACCTTACAATAAAACATCGCTCAAAGCCCATGGGCACCACAAGTTGGCACCCAAATTTTATGGCCCTATCGGATTATCAAACGTATTGGTCCAGTTGACTACAAACTGGCACTTCCAACTGCCTCCAAAATACATCCAATGTTCCATGATTCCCTTTTGAAGAAAGTGTCGGGTCAGAATTGTGGGGTTTAAACCATCTTACCCGAATTAGATGAAGAAGGATCCATTTCGTTTCAACCAAAATCCGTCCTCAACTTGCACGAGCGTCACTTGCATGGGAAAACTATCAAAGAAGTGTTGATCAAATGGAAGGACACGTCTCCAAAAGATGCGACTTGAGAACCAGTTGCCATACTGCAACAATTTCTGCATCTTCAACCTTGAAGACAAGTATGCTTTTGAAGGAAGGGGGGGGGGGGAGCGACATGTTAGGATCCGACCCTAACCCCTCTTAGTTGGTTATTAGTTAGCATGATATATTTTCCATGTAATAAAGGCTGCCATTAGTTAACAAAGCCTATTAAATAAAGTTGAACAAGTCAATGTAAGAAGACCTAATAGAAGCTTCCACTTCTAGAAAGATCTTTCTCTAGATTGTTCTTTAGAAGATAGTAGAAGTATAAATAAGAGTAGGAGGTAAGAGAAATCTCTTCTTGAGTATTATTTTAAGGGGTCTCTTCTCATTTTGGAGGTTTCCCCCTCAAAGAGGCAAGTGAACAAAGCTTTCTTGATGCTATCAATAGTATATTTATGCTCTCTATTGATTGTTCATGTTGTTCTTGGGGTATATTTGTTTGTTTTGTTATTTGTTTCAAGTTAAGAATATTACAGTGGATGCCATGCCAACCCCCATTACTCACACATGTAGAGCTATCCACGTGTGGACTTTCAAGAATATTCTAGAAGGTCCAAAACCTTGTCACTAACTGAGGGTTGAGGATGCAAAAACCCTATCCCTAGACGACTATCAGGCTATGTTAAATACTAGGCAACTAGGAAGAGAAGGGGTTCCATTATTCATCATTTCAATTATTCCATAGTTGAGCAGATCATCTAGGAGAGGTATTTTGAGAGCATAACATAGAAGGTAGGAGCTTCTATAGTAGCCATTCAAGCCACAATGTCAAAGTCAACTCCATAGTGAGTGACCTTATCTTCGTACTTTCTTTTCATAACTGGAGAAAAAAAGAGAGAGACCAGAGCATAGGCCTCACCTTCTAGCTGGGTTTTCTCTTATATCAGATTTCCCAAGATATATCTTATGTTCATCTGTGTGGATGGTATGTATATTTGCATGTTCTTTCATTTCCGTATTCAATTATTTTCACAAATCTGAGCAATAAGCTAGTAATAATTAACCTGGGATCTAAGGAAATAAATTGCATAATCTAAGATTTCAAAATAATATAAGATATGTTGTGACAAACTGTTCTAGTTGAATATCCACAATAGTTTACAAATCACCAATGTTTAAAAACATGTGCTTCCTCCTTGGAAGTCACATGTTTGAATCTCGAGAGTTAAAATTTAAAATATAAATAAACTAATTTAGCTTAATCATAACTTTGGATTTAATAAGTGTCTAGAGGGATCAAATCTATAGAGATGTAAACTTCAAGTCTTTGTACATTGAAAAATGTCTTTTCTTTGAGGGAGTTGTTCTCTCTCAACTCTTAATAGATCCAAGGTTAAGATGAATCTAAGTTAGTTTAGAGTAATATCAATGTTATTATTGGTAATGGTAAACATGTGGTTATTTTAGATAACCTAACACTCTTATTGAACACTCTTATTCCTTCTTATGAATTATGAAGAATATGGATATTAATGAAGAATATGTGATCCACTACAATAATAAGAAACCATTTTGCAATGCACCTTCTTGCAATGCTCATAATTTCATTTTTTTGTAAATGTATATCCTTATTGCATTTAGAATAGTGAGGTGTGTCTTCAACCCAGGTAGGAGTGTGACACCTATAATGTGAATAAATTAAATTGGAAAAAATGTGAGGCCAGTGAAATTGAAAAAACAGAAGATCACAATATTAATAAAATAAACCAACATAGATACATCTTAATCTCAACCTTTTAGTCACCTATAGGTGTATGATTCGATTCCTTTTTGGTCTCTCTCAATGCTAAATAGATATAGGGTTAAGATGGATCTATGTAGGTTTACGCATGTCACTTATAATTAATGGAACAATAAATGCTCTTGCCACATTAACAATGATTGTTTGTCTAAGTAATACTTCTCAATTATGTATATGTACGAACAAGAAATGTGTAGGCCCTATCACCCAAACCACACACATTATTAATTTTTTTAATTTAACAATCAATAGACAAGTGGCAGTGGACAAGAGGGATAATTCTAGATTTTTCACAAGCTAGATTACTTCCATGTTTAGATAACAACAATTCTTATACCATTAATTTAAATGCAATGCATCATGCTAAAAACATCCATCTATCTAACAACATTAATTTAAACATGAATGCAACTAAATTAACATTCACACAACCACATACAACTGCTTAAAACTTAGAGTAAGCATACAACAAAAAATTCTATAATTGAATGCAATGCATTTCAATTTACATGCATTAACATAATTATGAATGCAACCAATTATACAATACATAACAACATATAATTTACTCAAGAATAGAGTATATGCACAACAAATCAAACCCAGAAAAATAAACAATGTAATAGAGATAAAAACTTATCTTTTAAACCAAATGTGCAACCGATTGTATGGGACGGACGTTCCACCCAATCGTAGATTTGTTGCTCCAAATCTTAGAAGCAAATCACCCATGAGTTGGGGCTAATAATTCAGAAGAAAGGGGTGTCTCTCTACTTTCCACTCACAACCCAACATAACCCACAACAAGTTAATTATCCTACAGATATCCCAATCCACCAGCTCTCTTCCCCTCAACCTGCAAAACCCAAGGAATGAGATCCCCCTTCATTGCACACAGTCCCTAAGGCCTTCCCACTTTCGTCCAGAGCCCTAACATAGGTTGGCTAGGAATATCTCTTGTTTGGGACTCCAAGGATGTCATTTGCAATGGGAAAAAACTCACAACAACAAGCTCACTTTTGTAGGGTAATATCTCACACAAAATATCACTCTACAAGCCTAACAACATGTTTCTTCTTGAATTTACTGCTCCAACAAGATGCCACACATGCCCACTATGGTTGCCTTCAAACTCCAATTCTTTGTTCTTCCTTGTTGTCCCCCAAAAAACTAAATGTAAAAACTCTTCTCCTTTTCCATACAAATTTCCCTTTTGCACAAGCAAGTTGACTCTCACACTCCCCAATGTTGATTGTACTTCAACCCCATGCTCCCAATAACCATGGGATGTGACTTCTCACACCCACCCTCTTACATGTATTTAGTGATTAGGCTCTCATGCACTCAAAAGGGAAAATTAGAAGGTTCACTCAAAATAAGAATTTTAGGAAAAAGGCTCGGGATTTAAGACACATGAATAAAACCCCCTTAGACCCCCACTTCTCTTGTGGAAACTCATCCCCCATGACTATTATAACCAATAATTAATAACGTATTAGATAATTCCACTAACAATCCTTCAATTTTTGAGATTGATATGCAATCACTCTATTTCCCTAAGTCACTACACCATTGTAACATATCCATATCCTACTTATGAGAATGAGGTATGTAAGGAATGTTGTAGATGTCAATCACTCTACTAAACATTTTGGATTTGCCTTGAGAGTTTCTTTTATGTCGATTTTGATCCTTTGGGTTTGTATTGTGTTAAATTGTTTTCCATTGAGGCATTAGGTTAAATATGAATCCTTTAGATGGCCATCTGTATTAACATATCTTACATCATATTTGCATAATTCAAGTGTTGGGACAAACAATGGTCTCCACATTATACTATGATATTACWRTGGAGWCTTTCCCTCRTATCAATCTTTGCACATATTCYGRCAAATGYAATGATTCCTTCATYARCCTAGCTAAAGTCAATTTTGARAAAWTTTCCAAGAARARTTTTTAATCTTTGTGAAARYTTTTATGTACCACAAGAAAAAAAACAAAAACARARTGATATGRCAATCTCACCCAAATTAAGGTTGTARGAAATCAATTGTTRCAACATCACTTATCTTTTGACCTAGTCTTCCAAGGACCATATTAATAGTAACATTTCCAAAGACCATATTAATAGTAACATTCCCAATTTCAAGCTTAGTATTCATAGTATTTGCATWAAGAWAACCTACCAACATAGCAATATATATGTAAATGGTAGAAACAAGCAMATAATAATGTATAKATATTCTAAGAGTTAGAATTATAAATGGGAAATACTACATTTGGGGTGAATTTTTGAYTTGTTTTCAACTTTAAAAACATTGAATACACATTAAAAAAAAATGKCTATATGAAACATTGATTAAKGTCAATGTCAAGGACATGACATTGATTATGCAACATGAATCTTATCAAATACACATTGAAAAACTAACCATATCCGSATTAWGATTGTTTTATTTGATRTTCGTTATCCGATGGTTARCCAACACATAATCKACATATAATCAACGTTTGACACGTCAAAGCAGCATTGATACCATAATTTTAAACAATTTAAAAGCCTTCGACATTGCTKGCCTCATGTTAATAATGATATTAACTCARTGTATAKAAGCCTTKGATTAACTAATGTATGATTGATTAKGGAGGTGCCACATCTACAAAATGATTGATTATGGAGGTGCCACATGTAATATGCCACATAGCAGCTACCATGYCAGCAAAAGGTCGATGTGGCACCTACCACGTGGCATGCATACACGTTAGCATTCCAGTGACATAACACCTACCACWTAACACACATACATGCCAATGTTTTGCTAAGATGGCACCTCAACAAGTTGGTTGTTAATGTCAGTTTTGGGATGTCTACTCGACATTAATGCTAAACCTTCGACGGATATTCAACTTAAAGAAGATCTCTTTTGACAAGAAATATACATTATACGTTGAATCCGTGTTGCTAAATTGATGTTTATTGGTCAAAGAATATAGTGTAGTATGATCAGAGAATATTTATTGGTCAAGGTGGATAACACTGATAATATTTCACATTATTCTACTGATTTTGGCCATTACAAGTAGGAAAAGTAACAATTTTTGGTAATTGTGGTAAACATTCTTTCCATTGACAAGTGGATGAGCTTTATTTTCCAAGAAGGCATAACATATTGAATAATATTTATTTTGATAAGTGGATGAGCTTTATTTTCAAAGAAGGCATAATATATTGAATAATATTTATTTTGATAAAGATTTAAGAAGTGAGAAATATTGGTCATAAAGGGAGATCTATGGTTGTTGAGAAATGAAATAAGTTGATGCATAGTTTTATTAGTCCCTATTGTAGGCATAGAGGGACTATAGCGATCGATAATTTGTTGACTACATATTAGTTTGTCTTTTGACCACAAATATCTGCATAATATTTATTGTTGGAGTTAGGGAACTAAAAACATTGATTTTTATATAATAAAAAGTACCATATATGTAGTGATCTGATTGGATAACAGATTGGAGGTCTTATTGCCGGCTTCGCTATTACCAATGTTTTATATGGTAACATATCCAAACTTTTTTATCGTATACAGTATTTTTGAATCATATTTTTTTCCTATGTATTGCTTGAAGGTGGATTAATGCTAGCATTAGTTTGAATGTTTTTCTTGGCATTTTCTGCTAGCTGAATATATCCCAATGTTTTTATTTGTACTAATCATATTGAAATGTTTAGATATCAAAGCTTTACAGTGATCGATAATTCCAAAGTTTATAACGTCCTTGCCGCATGTATTTGTATTGAAATGTATTGACACTTTTTTTGAGGTGCTTGAATAGGCCTGACAACTTAAATGTTTACATAACGCGAGGTCCTCCAATAGGCCTGACAAATTAAATGTTTGCATACCGCGAGGTCCTTAGACAGCCTGACAACCTTAAATGTTTATCTAAATACGCTTCTCAGAGTACATTTTTCCTTGAAATTTTCCATACAATGTTGCAGTGATTTTGCACAATATTGTTGTCCACCGCCAGTTGAATAGGCATTGTATGTTTCATCCTTCTTCTAACCTTGCAATGCAATTTCGTCATCGTTGAAGCTACATACATTGTTTACCGGTTCGGTGAGTGCTTCTTTTTCGCTGGTTCATCGGTTGCTTCTTGTTATTCTTTTGCCTTTCCTTGTTTCAGAGTAATTTTCCACGTGATAGTTTCATTTTCTATTCCTTGTTCGTTGTTCAGTGTTTGCAGTTTGCAAGTAAGAATGTTTGCTTATTTCTACTGGCATGCTTGTCGTGTGTTTTTGGTTCCTTCTGTGCTTCAGTTGCAGTTTCGTAATCATTGGAGATACATATGTTGTTTGTTGGTTCGATGGTTGTTTCCTGTTAGTTGGTTCATTGATTCGTTGGTTGTTGGTTGTGTTTGTTTGGCTCGGGTTTACACTTTGGGGCCCTGGGGCTGCAGTTGGGTCTGTTCATGCTTTCTCACTGGTTTGGTGCTTGCTATTTTCTTTTATTTGGTTCGGCTTTGCAGGCTTGGGTTCCTGCGCCAGTAGTTGGAGTTTTTTTTTGTTTTTTGGGATTATTGTTGTTTTTTGGGCGCTTTACGATGTTCAGCTCCTGCACCCACGAGTCGACATGCAGTTGTGTTATTTTCCATGTCTGGCGAGGTCGATATCTGTTCTGCTGTGAGACTTTGCTGGTGCTTCAATGCTGACATGAAAGAAAATAGTTGCATGAAAAATAGTTCGAGAAGTACATGTGAAATTGCAATATCCGTTGTTTTTTTGTTAAAATAAAACATATGTAGGCTGCATTTATAAACCATGTATGGTGAAATGTGCCCATATGATAATACATGTTCTTTGTCCTCTACACAGACTGGTGTGCCCACGATACAATTTGTCTTGTACTTGAGATATGATGTGTACAACAAAGATTCTGCAAAATTATATTTCCATGTCTGGAAGCATATCTGGGTAGTTTGCTATGGAAAACCAAAATCTTGTATCCTGGGCACATTAGTCTATGTAGAGGATAAATAACATGTATTTCCATCGGTGGAAGCATATCTGGATACTTTGCCACGTAAAACCATAAATCGTTTAGCTATGACCATGCAATTTCGTAATATTTTGTGGCTTGTAATATATTTTGGGCAGGGAAAAAAATTACATATTTACAACTATGGATGGAGAAGCACAAAGGTTCATGTTTCTGCCTATCTTTTAGACTATTTGTTGAGTCTCTTTTACTGTATGTACATATTACTTGTTCTCCGGTGAATACCAGCTTCCATTCATGTTCATTGTATTTTGTGCGTTCCCACATTTAAACCAACAGAATAGTTGGAGAAAACAACGGAGTCTTGACTGCATCAGTTGAAGAGGAGATAGAAAGGTGCATACTTGTACTGTTATTTCATATTGTGTTGTTTTGTATTTCATTTATTGTTTGTATATGTGTATATGTGTTCACCTAGTTTACTGTATGTAGATGTTGCGTACCTTCCTACATGATAACTTATCTTCATTACATGTCTTCCTGCATACTAACCTACTTCATGTACGTTGTATTTTCGCTGCATTGCTAGATTTAAACAAACAGAATGGCTGGAGAGGACAATGGACTCTTTGGCGGGAATGTAGACGAGGAATTACAGAAATGGATACCTGTACTCTTATTTCATATTCCAGTGTTCATTTTTTCATTTACTATCTGTATATTTGTTGTGCTTGTTCTACTGCTTTGCACCTTTTTTTCTTCTTCTTTTCTTCCTTCAAATATAATATATTTTTGCGTATTCTCATGTGAATCATATTCTGTTTTCTATTACATTGGAATAAATATACCTGTTTCTCTTTCTTTTACATGTCTGTCTTCATACTAACTTGCCTTCATGTCCATTGCATATTCGGCGTTGCTACCTTGGAAGAAACAAGTTGGTTGGACAAGAAGATGAATTGTTACGTGCAACAACAGAGGGTTCCGTGGTACAATATTCTAAAAAGTATACCAATTGTGCTGGTAAATTAAATATACAAACCGAGTGGGGGCATATAATATTAGACTAGAAAATGATGGCTTGGCAGCAATGGGCCTTTTTATCCTCCCTATTTCTACTTTTTCATTTTTCTATTATCCCTTTTGTTTTCTAATTGATCTGCTTAGTGGTCTTTCCAAAAATGCCTTGGTGCGCCGGTTGGAGGACTAACGGTTTCACATCTATGGTTGCGCTTCTACCTTATTCCATACTTACCCAATTTGTCAATTGTGGGTGCCGCACTGGAGGGTTCAAGATTTCTCCCCTGGCTTCCGGGGGTCTGCGATATACAGATTGGCTGTGGTGCTCTGCCCTCACGCCCTGTTTACTGTTACACATTTTTCCAGTCAAAAAAATCAGATGCAAACAATTTTATGCTTGTTTAGTCCTTCTGATGTATAATATACAATGCATATGCTTGTTTAATCCTGATGTTCATCTGCACATGCTTGCATCATAAAAAGTTGGACTAGTGACATGGCCATGAGCAGTTAGTCATCCCAGACATCAGCAGACCGACAAGGACAAAGGTAAAGATGCATATGCTCTACTCTTAGTATGTTTACCAAACAAATATCCTCGACTATTTTTTCATCTATGGCATGGTGAATATGCTGATGTAATCTGCAATACATGGTTTACAGTTCACAAGAAGTATCAACAAGTACAAGCGAGACACCGAACATAGCGCAGGTTCCACAGACTAAGAGGTGTGGTTGCAAAACTCTGGATCCATAGTTGTTATTAGATAAATCAGTGGGTGCTGACACTGACAGATCTCCCAAGATCCACCTGGATCTAGAACAAAATAGGACATGACACGACTCTTTCCCTAAGTTGTAGTCATTGAATCTACTAATAAGGAAGAATGAATGATATACCTTAATATCGCTTCCTTAGGTCTCTGTTGTCCCTGCTTCACTCTGGTGCTCTTGTGACATCAAGTTCAAGACAACACAAACCAACGAAAGTGAAGATAGAAAAGTATATTCAATGTCAACCTATGCATATGATCAAGGAGTTATGCAACAAAATAAGAGTAATTTTATGGGAACGGGACATGCCACTGTATTATATTAATTGAAAGTAGAAGATATAACCGGATCGCCTTGATGTTGCAAGCTTCCTTTCAGTGACCCTTGGTTCCAACACACACACTTGCTCTATGCTTGCATGAAGAAGATCCAATACAACTTGGTGGGCCAAAAAGAGTCTCCAAGCTTCTATCCAAGCAGGGGTCTTCACACAATTCTTTCACCAATTCTCCATTCAATCTTGCTTAACCTTTTCCATGAGAAACCTTTCAATATATAGAAGAAGGAGAGATGGTTACATGGATGAGGATGATCCCACTAAATCTAAGAAGTCAGTAGGATGCCAACCATGCGAATGCCAACTCATTTTCTATAAGATTCCCTTCTAGAACCTTCGTGACCTCTTCTCCTTTTCAAGCCAAAAAATAGGTTCGCACCCTATCTATTGAGCAGACTGTGAACAGTTTGCACCCCAAGTGTGGGTTGCCTGTGATAATGGGGGATTTCCGCACCCTGTAATACAAGCAGCCTGCGAACTTATCTTAAAAATGTGTTTTTGGAAGAAGATAGCAGTCACTTTCCTCAGGCAAAAAGTCCTTGTGGGAGCCTGAATACATCACTTGTAGAAACATCACCAGAGTAACCAAAATCATGTGTAACAGAATGCCCCCCAAAGTATGAGGCTGGAACTTATAACAGTCGAAATACTTTGTAATATGTGTGTGTGTGTCAGAAACAAGGAGCACACCTAATCGGAAACCTATAAACAACCAAGCATATGCAAAATACAATACGAGTTCTGAGGTAGACATTCCCATACTCAGATCACAAACGAATGGAATCGTAAACATATGTCATGGCCACCAATCATACACCATGGATCCATGTCATCAAAATGCTACATAGCCACTAGGAATACACTATGGATCTATGTGAGAAGACTTGAATAATGACATAGCCATGAGACATACAAAGTGGATCTATGTGTTGATACAAATCATACATACTTTGTCACAGCTTGGATAAAAAATATGAGACCCAAGGTCTTCAATCCCGTTACCTGAAAGTACGAATCTAGCCATGCGATTACATATGTTGAAGTCGAACATGGTAGAGACCACTTGATTACCGATCATTGATTAAAACCGTTAACAAGTGCGAGGGAAATCACCATTGATGTCAATGACTCCCAAGGTACCGAAGTACAATCCGAACGAATGCGAATGAATGAGTTGAAGTCGAGCACTTGACAAATCTCTCGATCAGGGATCAACAATGTGAAACCCATGTCGAAAGTGAAGAGACCTGCCATTAAGGCATGTAGGTTCCAAGGTACTAAATGATTTCTAAGTCTCATTTCCAGATAATGAGTTGGAGTCGACAGAACAAGACTCGTCATAGGAGGGCCTTGATGTATCCCCCATCAATGACACGAAATAAGTAACAGATTTTGAGGATGAGACAAAGTATGAATACGGGTTGAAACAGACACAGGGAAGGCCGACATAGTAAGAATGGACAACTTTAGATGGCCGACTCGATAGAGGGATTGTTTGGAATTCTCTTGAACATATGAATGACACAACCAAGGATTTGGCAGCACTGACTCAAAGACGACCCAAGATAGGACCTTATAGCAAGTCGAATGAGAGACAAATGGATTTCCCAACCTGGATTCAAATGACGAATAGGGGGTGTCATGTTCAAGAGTGACGCTTACTGCCATTAATATGAATACGAAAACACATCCCTTTCCCAACCCCCCCCCCCACCATTTTTGGCGAGTACCTCTTTATTTTTACGCAAGATTGAGGAGGATAACATATGCTTGTTGATGTAAGATCATCCTTCGGACGAGTCCCTCAGAGTATATTTAACAAGCCCTAGGAAGGAGTGGCTCGGTCCCATATGGGCCTTTCGATGTTTGTTTTATGAGTCCAAAGAAAGAAAACTTGGGGGTTTTTCATGTTTTGAGAGTCTGAAAAACACTTAAAGAGAACTATCCCAGTTCCTTTTTCGTAAACGAGTCCGACGAGACCGAAAAAGTGATAAACTATCGCTCGCCGAACATTTTTTTCAAATACTTTAACGAGCGTGAAGAGAACAAGATCGCTCAACAATCTTTTCATTTTTATGGAGCGTGAAAAGAGCTTAAAGGATACTCCCTTAGGTTCGTCTTTTTCGTGTTACCAGGATGAGTACGAAAAGACGAGAAAAAATATACTCGGTTATGTTCTCATATTTTTTCGAGCGTGAGAATGAACAAAGACTGACCTCGAGGTTTTTCCTATAAAAACCCTAAAAAAGTAGTCGTATATGCGAAAAAAAGAAAAAACACCCATACCCCCCTGTTCGGACTTCGAAGTTGCTATACCTGCAAAAAAACATACTCACAAGGCCATTAGGGCATTGGGTTTTATAAGAAAAATAATATAAAAATCAATAAAAAATAGTAAAAAGTGAATAAATATGGGTAAAAAGGGCTTTTTACCATTTCATTGTGATTTTGCCAAAAACTTGTCCAACACACCTCATTTTCCCCCAAATTTCTTTGCTCGATTGCGGGAGGCACAAGCGATCATTCTGCGAACCGTTTCAGCCAAGGAGGTAAGCTCTTGATCCTTTAACTTTTCATGGTTCATTTTTTTGTTTTTATTAGCAGTTTCTTGGGTTTTAAGTCCATTTTAGGGCCACATCATGCGCTCGAGCATTCTCGCAGGCAGGCCTTGCGGGACCTGCGAGAATCTCGCACTGTGCCAAAGGCTCCCTTGTAAGGGCCGAAACATGGATTTTAGAGTTAAGTTTTGCTCAATAAAAATTATGCAAAAGTTTGAAACAAGTTGTTGACTCTTCTCTCATGGTTCTTGTGCATGTGTTTGACCATCACAATGTTGGAGTGGCACGAAAGAGAACATGAGGAAGATGATTCCATTGCCGGGAATGACCCGGGTACAGTCGCTGCCCTCCAGGACTGTGGGCTCTTGAAATTCTTGAGGATTCCGGGCATGAGAGTCCAACTCAGATTGTTGGAATACCTGGTCCATATGTGGGACGTGGACCAACAATTATTTCACGTGGGAGTCCATACGTTGACCCTAGATATCGAGGATATCTATTTTCTAACGAGGTTATCACGGCGTGGATACCACGCTAGCTTGACCGGTGGCCGAGGCGGCAGACTCCCTATGAGTGAGTGTTGTCTCCAGTACTGTGTTCCCGAGGTAGAAAGAAGTAAGGGTAAGGTTGTTATTTGGGGGGTCCATGATCCGGATTATTTTCAGCACGAAATGAGAGCGGAGATATAACACAGAAATATTCAAAGATATTACAAGAGAGACAAAAATATAACAAAGATATAGCGGAAATATAACAAGAGCCACAAATATATAGTAATACAAGATTTCTATTAATGAAATAAATGTACAGAGACTGTAAAAGTACAGAGTGAAAGACTCGCTAGAATGGTGGTAGCTTATCTATGAGAAGAGATGTGACGGCTACTCGCATCCATGAGAAGATGATTATTACAATGAGACTCTAAGGGCCTTTTTAACATAAGTAAATCCAAAACCCTAACCCCGGAAGATGAAAAGCCAAAAGGTTTGCTCCCCATTTTCTCAAAAAACATCGTTTAGGGCCTCAAAATGGCCCCGGAAGTTAAAAACTGCTAAAAATAGTAAATTACCAAAATTTCCAAAAACATGTTTTGGGCCAGTT